>CAKNYM010046689.1:0-28121 GCA_932195095.1 Andricus curvator
AGTGCAGATTTTATGCGACTTGAAACTACACATGGTGACTGCAGCCCGGCATATTGTGTTAGTTAGCGCGTTGCATTTTACAGGCGCAAAAAACGCAGAATTTCGAATTACAAAAGAAAAAAAAAAACAAGAACGTTTTTCGAAAAAATCGCTATGCTCCCTCCACTAAAATTGCCTTTAGATTATGTGGTTGAAATATTACATTAAATAATGCATTTTTATAGACAAGTTATGGATGTGGCTAAAGCCCGAGTCGTTTTAAGAGCCTGAAAGTCACCTTTCGAAATAGCTAAAAGCTACTTCTTTGCATTCTTTTTTATTTCCCGTGCGTCTTGAAATCGTTTTCCTTTAAGATGACAATTCAATTTAGGAAACAGACAGAAATCACAGGAAGCCCGGTCAGGATTGTATTGGGGTCACTGATATATATAATACACTGGATGCAGGATTCAATGGAAAACGCGTGTGCCTACTTCAAGGCGACGGAGCCGCCATATTTGAGGGATGTTTTGGTTCGGGACCAGACGCGACAAATCGGGATATGCGGGAGATTCAAATGTAGTAGGGAAGAGAACTCAAAAATATTAATAAAAATCATGTAAAATTTAGTTTATTGTCAATGAGTGAATCGACTAAAACTGGAAACTGAATAAAACTTAATAAAAAGTAATTACATAAATAAAAATAATCGAACAGTACAAAAAAAGAAAGTCGATGGGATTTTGAATTGGCGGAATACACATTTTGTAAACACGTGGTTTAGAATATTTATTTATGTTTTCTCTTGAAAATTACAATAAAACTTTGAAGTTTTTACAAGTGAACAATATAATAATTGTAACATCCTAAAAATCTGTATACGTTAGAATTGTGAAACACTTATTGGAACCTTTAAAAGCTGCGAATTTGTACAAAATAATTTTTCAGTGGATAAAAAAAGTGGGGTGAAATTGTAAATATGACTAATGGATATTATAATTACAAAATGAATGTAAATTATAATACAAATGATAATAATTTAAAAGAGCAAAAGAAATAAAACTCTTGTGGCATGTGCGTAAATTAAATAATTAGCAATATTAATATTATGCAATTCATGAATACGAACTTTGAATTAATGTTCAATAAAAATAACTTTCCTTTTTTTGTACTGTTCGATTATTTTTATTTATGTAATTACTTTCTATTAAGTTTTATTTAGTTTCCAGTTTTAGTCGATTGACTCATTGGCAATAAACAGAATTTTACATGATTTTTATTAATATTTTTGAGTTCTCTTCCCTACTACATTTGAATCTTCCGCATATCCCGATCTGTCCCGAATGACCCCAAACCAAAATTGCCCTCAAACATGGCGGCTCCGAAGCCTTCAAGTTGGCACAGATCGTTCCATTGAATCCTGCATCCAGTGTATTATATATATTAGTGATTGGGGTTGCCGAAGTTGTGTAAGGCTACGTTTCACCAGAAATTTCTGAATAAGCTATGATCAATGGGCAGGTGCGTTGTCGCGGTGAAGGACCCAGCTGTTGCCACTTTTCCATATATCTGGCCCGAAATTTCCGAAGCAATAGTTTTTGGAATCCCGAGGTCCTCTTCTAACTCACTCATTATTGAACGCCTATTATTATTAGACCCCTATTAAACATCGAAATCTATTAAAAATTGAACTGTCGAGCGATTTGTGTACCAAAACGTTCTTGGTGGCACGCTTTACCGCGGCTTAAACTTTTTCATTTAATGAAACAAAAATACGCATTTATTTTTTAGTGCTCCAAAAAAGCATTGTTTTCTTAAGACACTCTAATGTACAGCTGGAAGTTAAATGAAATCAAAACAATGCAAACCCTAGTTTTTCTATTTATTTTGTACGCGTTTCACTACTTAATCATTGATATTGTAAGTACATATTGAAATTCATCTATTTTTATTTTGTGTTACAGAATTAAGTTCGGAGATGATGCAAAAAATGGCGAATAAATTCAGAAGTATGAGCATTGGGTCTAGTTCTTCGTCTAGTCGTCCTAAGCGTGTAGATTTTCATTCTTACGTGTGCGATGATCTAATAAGGCATTACGTACAAGAAGGACAAAAAGTTACTCTAGTATTATCAGTAGTTGATTCACAGATCAAAGGCATTCTCATACGTCGCAAGGTTTGTCCAATATTTAATTTGCAAGAACTGTGTATTTTGATAACAAAAAAGGGCGGCAAACATCTTGTACAAAATATAGAGTCAATTCTTAAACTTAATTTCGGCGGACCAATGGTAGAAGGTGAAGAACCTATTCGAGCCATAGTTACTCGTTGTGGAGTATCCGTGCGAGGCCTACCCTACGAGTATACCGACGAATTCGATTACTCATCCTGCAGCGAATCCGACATGTCCTTCCCCCCCACACCCCCCGGCCCAGTCCGTTCCCCCGTCCCTGCCCCCCCCGAAGTCCGTGCCTTCTTCCCGCACCTCAGGAGTCCCTCAACCTCCTCCTCCTCATCAGCATCAGCATCTCCAACAAGCTATCATTACTCCTCGCATTACTCACATTGAAAATGATCAAGTAATAACAACGACATTGAAAAGTTAATGTGCATTTCACTGTGGTTCTCAATATTAGTGTAAGGTTATTATAATTATATTTCTAACATTTCAATCCACTACTTTGAATGAAAACTTACACATTACATTAAGACAAATATATTAGTGAAGCAATGAAATAAACTTCTCGTTTGCTTAGGTTTAAAATTGAACTTTTCTAATTGTTACATTCTCAAGTCTACGTAATACCCGATTTCTACCTTTTATTTCATGTTTTAAGCTTAAAGATGCTCCATTTTGGATATTTCATTTCGAAATTATACTCTTCTAAACCGTTGAATTTAATACTGTTGCTGGTGAAGGTGACATAGCCTGTTTTTAAAAGTGTCACAATCTTGTATTCTTACTGTTTCAATAAAGATGTTATACAATCGCTTTGTTTTATTTAGCATTTCTACTTCTTAGTTTTTTCTTTTCTATAACATTTTTTAATTAATATTACATACAGCCCAAAAATAATTAATATATTTCTTCTAGCACAGAGAACATATGCGTTCTATAAATGGTAAATTATATCATTTAGAATTTTATTATAATGTATTCAATAGTGAATTCTTTAATTTCAATTTAAAATGGAAAGGGTGGCTAGGTTCTCGGAACTTATGTTATACTTATTTTTAAAAAACCTAAATGAATAATTAAGTTAATTTTTCACCTGTGCTCCCCTCAATACTGCGGTAAATGCTCCTTTATATTGCCAAGATCGAGCATTTCGAGCCACACTCTAGACTATTCGCGCATGCGCACTGTGATCTGAGATTTCGTTTTCTTCCGCCTGCTGAAGCAAGTATGGTGTCAACGTAGATTCTGAGATCTGAAAACCATAAAATAAGCAACTATTAGTTTTATTATACATTTATATAAAAATTCGAGTCATTTTGAAAGATTTTAAGCACTTCTAGAAGTTCGGAAGAAATCTAAAAATTTGTTATAAATTTTCGGAATCTATTTCAAGTTTTATAGTATATATTAAAATGATTCGAATTTTTCCTATTTTTTTTTAATTTCTGCAAAATCAAACAAATTGGGGGGGAAGGGGTGGTTCTAAACTTCACGTGGCAAAGTGAATCGAATGCAATTGCTTATTTGTTTCATGTTTCATCAGTTTATTATATCGAATACAAAAAAAAATTTGATTTATTTTTCGAAATGTGTTTTTCATTTGAATATTATTAATATTAATATTCAAATTTTCAAACAAATTTCATTCAAAATAGGAACAGAGGGGTATACGAAAATTCGTCACATGATCCTTTGGGGGGTCTTCACATCGTCACGATTTTCATGGGGGGGGGGGGTCAATTTTGACTATTTTTAGCGTCACGAGATTTGTGTACGGCCCCTCAATATAAATATCATTAAAAATTTCCCCGGACATCTCAAGAAAATTTGTTTCTTCCATAAACCTCTCAAAATTCATAAAAAGCTTCACATTTTTTTTCGGAATCTTTAAAAATCTTCATTTTGTTTAAACTTTTTTGAATCTTTCGAAATTAAATTTTTTTTTAATCTTCTCATAACTTATAAACATTGTTTAAATTAACTCGTTTTTTTTATTTTGTAATCCTGCAAAATTGAAAAATGTTTCTTCACTATCTGCTACACTCTTTTCAGAACTTTTAGGAAATCATATGTGATTTAGAATTTTATTAAATTTTCTCTTAAAATTAATCTTTAAAATAAAATATAATTTACAATTTTCCCAGGATCTTAAGAAAAAATTTTTATTTCATATTTTTTCGAAATTTTCAAAAATCTGCTCTTTTTTTAATTTTTAAATCCTTACAAGTTTAAAATTATTTTTAAATCTTCTCAAAAAGTCTAAATATCTCTCAAACTGACTCGAGTCTATGCAGAATTTGCCTGGTGTATATTCAGACGTATTAAATAAGTACCTTATTATTAAAAAATTATTTATTATGGAAGGTTAAATACTGTATCGGTACAGGACCCTATTAGACCTTCTAGGTTATACGGTCTTGACAAAGCCTGATTTGCGCCCCGTTTGACTTAAATAACATTTTTTTACACGGGAATATACAGTTGTTAAATCAAATTATTAAATTATTATTTATCTCTAAAAATAAGCAGTATTAATTCAATAATAAATGTTGTTTTATTTAATACGTTAATATTAATGTATACATTTCGGGTGATGTTTCTACGTCCATCTTACGAAAGTGAAGTGAGGAATTCATTCGAGAATAGAAGCTTAAATATTGTATATTGTTCCATAAATTTTTTATACTCATCATTGTCAAAAGCAAATAAGTTATCTGTTGATTTTAGATTCTGCGCAGGGAGGAGGGGGGTCAAAATCTGACACAAGACTTTGTTGTACTTGATATTTATTAAAAATTGCACATACTTTGTTCCTTTTTTCTTCAATTTTTTTTTAATATTAGACAATTTTAGTCTTTTGAGAAAAATACAATTATAGCCGACTTTATCAATATTTTTGTGGAAATTTAGAGAAAGAAAAACAAGATAGAGATTTTTCCATATCTCATCTAGTTATTGCAAAAAATGCAAATTCTCATATTTCATCAAAATAAATCCAATTTTCTCTTCTCCAACACGCGGTCACAAGATCAACTCTTTTGGGATAAATGCATCATATTAGTACCAACTTACAAAAAATCAAGTGAAAGAAAGCTATCGCCTGTTTGAGAAAATTTAAAGTAAAAATTTTCAGAAAAACTGACGCCATTTTGTGAGTTTTCAAATGTTTAGAATTTTTCCGGCAGATTTTGAAAATAAACGAAAATATTTATCAGAATCAATAAAAAAGTTAAATACCGCCCTAATATGTATGAGACTTTAATGAAATTATGTGAAAAGTTAATGCAATTATTATAAAGCTTTATATATTTTTTCCAAAATTCAGTGTTCACTATATCACTCAGAAAACAGATTCTTTGATTCAGAGAAAATTTCGTTGAATCAAAGAAAAATATTCATGGGCTCTGAGACAAAGGAAAGTATCTTCTATTCGAAAAAGTTTCTTTCGATTCAATAAAACTTCAATACGGAGTAATAATAAGGAAACCGATCTCCGTACATGCGTTCTGACTGCGGTAACTGCACCTTTATTGCCAAGCTCAGACGTTTCGAATCAGCACTACAGGCCAGTCGGGCATGCGCACTGTGATCTACTATCCATTTTCTCCCGCGAGAAGTGTGCGAGTGAGCGCCAGTGGATGACAACAACGAGAGCAATAATTGAAGTTATATCAATTTTCTGCAATTTGGCAAAAGTTTTTGCAAAGTCAAGTAAGTCGGTAAATTAAATAATCAAGTGGCAAAACTGGCATGTTATGTTCCCAAGTGCCAAACATCCTACTGGAACAAAAGTACAAAAGGAATAACTTTGTTTACACCTAGCACGGTACGTGAATATATCTTGTTTTCCGAAAATATAACTTTTCTATTTTTGGTTGAAAATTTATATTTTTTAGTTGAAAATTCATGTTTTTTGCTGCAAATTAATCTTTATGGTTGATAATATTTACGGGAACATAACCTCAGTTTTCATTAAACACGGCGCTCACTTGCACACTTCTCGCGGGAGAAAAGGGGATAGATCCCAGTGCGCCAGTGATGTAGTCCTAAAAATGTAGGTGGCCTAGCCCCCCCCCCCCTCCATTCTTCAGGATTGCAAAGCGGTATAGTCAAGTAAGTTGATACGTCTTTTATGATTTGATTAAAATGTGGCTATATATTTTACACACACACACACACACACACAGTATGTATATATCAGAGCATATAGCCTACAAGGTGCCCACTATCATTTGAATTTTCGTCTCCCGACTTTCTCCCGGTAAATATTCGTGATTTTTACCGTTTTTGAAAAAATATACTCTCTTTGCGAAACCCACAGTTTTTTTACATATATGATCAATTGCGGAAGTCCATAAGCATCAGCAAACCTTTTTGCAGGAAATCTATTAACTTTGAATATAATAAGCAGGATAAGGAAATTTTTGTGTCTGATAAAGGAAAATACAGAGACGCGTTTTATTATAACGTGTTAAAAAATAATTAATTAATTAAAATAATGAATTAATAATATTAACAATGTAAAAATCCATTATTAACCCAATTTTTAAATATTTTTTTAACGTTTTTAGAACAATGAATAATAATTTTTAATTTGGAATGGAAAGCGTTTGAAATTTGAAAAAAGATATATGTAGAACGATTTTGCACAATTTAATTAGAAGAAAAGAGTAGAATTGTATAATTTCTAATTTGAAGCACTAAAAATGAAACAATTTTATTTTTAATTGAAGACTCACGAAGTTGAAGTATTTCAGATTGAAATTTCGAAAATAAGACAATTTCAAAAAGTTAAAAATTGAATAATTTAAGATTCCAACTGTGGAAATTGGATCATATAAAATTCAAAAGAAATGAAGTTGTGTAATTTTCAATTAAAAGCGTTCAAAATTAAATAATCGAAAATTCGAAACTTTATACTTGAATAATTTTAAATTCTAAGCGATAATTATTTGACAATTTGAAATTGGAAACTAAATTGAATCTTTCAAAATCAAAGCTTCTGAAATTTTAAATTGTTATTATATAAGAAAATTATAATTTAATATTAAAGCTGATTAGGCAAATTTTTCAAAAATCGAAAAATGAATTGAATTATTCTAAAAAAAACGTTCAAAGTAAATATTAATTTTTGATGGGAATCATTGAAAATGATTATTAAATGAATTATCGATAATTTTTTTTGCAACAACTCACGTCCACACCGAATGAGATATCGAGTTTAAATTTTGGGGAAAGCATCACGAAACAATAATCTACGTTTGTATACAAGATTTGGCTCGAAATTCAGAAAAAAATTATTTGGAAGAAAATAAAACTGGAACAATATTGGCATTTTTTGTGCAACAACTCATGTCCACACAAAATGAGATATCGAGTTGAAACTTTGGGGAAAGCATCAGGAAACAGTAATCTGCGTTTATATACAACATTTGGCTCGAAATATTGAAGAAAAAAATGTAATGAATAAAGAAATTCACAACACCGGATATTCTTCCTTACCGACCGAGAAGAAACTTCTGCATTGTGCCGGTCGATATTTGTCATACATGCATACATTGATTAGCAGTTCGAACTCGAAAGTCCATTGCCTCACTACCCGATTCGGGTAGTGTTTCTAGGTGGATATTTACTACCAATGTGGGCCCACCACACCCACGACGGGCCAACAGCACGCAGTATTCCTGAACGGTCACCCATCCAAGTACTAACCGCGCCCAACAATGCTTAACTTCAGTGATCTTACGAGAACTGGCGTTTTCA
Organism: Andricus curvator; assembly: GCA_932195095.1. Lineage (NCBI taxonomy): Eukaryota > Metazoa > Arthropoda > Insecta > Hymenoptera > Cynipidae > Andricus > Andricus curvator. The sequence continues at coordinate 7,922 of CAKNYM010046689.1, forward strand.
GCGCGGTATCGCCGTTGGCCGATATTTGTTATTCCAATAATAACTTTTTTTTTCTTCCCCAACTCTATGCTTTACCACACACTGTCCTTTTATATTTATTAATATTTTCCCAAATTTTTTCCGCTTTATTTTCACTTTTATTTTTAAATATGGGACAAAAAATATCGATCTCAGGACTGGCTGGGTCACGTGACTAATGTATAGCATGGCCTTAAAACTGAAAAAATTATAGTCACCAAAAGTTGTTATAATAAAACTTTTTTACACTTAAGTCCTTTAAAATTTTAATTATTTGAAGTAAATTTGAATCACTTGAAAATTATTAATTTTTAAACTGTTGATTATACTTTCCAAAGTTCAACCAATTCAATTTTAATTGCAAAATTAAAACTTATGAAAGGGTAAATTAAAAATTTAGCGTTCAACATGAAAATTCAGAACTCTAAAATTGCATCCATTTAAAATTATCAAAATTATTTAATGACTGAGGTATCACTTTCAGTTAGTTTGATTTTTATCTATTTTGATTTTAAACACAATTTTTAAATTTTATATCGTTTTATTTTTATCACTTATTTTAGAATCATTATTGATTCTGCAACTTTAGCAAGCGCATACTTTTTGATTTGAAATGACTTATTTGTTTAAAGCTTCAAATAAAAATCAGTAATTTTTAAGCTTTTCAATTTTCAATTATTTTATATTTACAACTAAAATTATTGTATTCGAAACTGACTATCAAGGCTTTTAATATGAAATTTGGAAATATTGATTTCTAAATTGACCTGACATTTTGAATATTTGAATTTGAAACTACAATATTGTAAAATTAAAAAATCGAAGTAACAAGAACCGTTAGCAACATTGTCAATCATGGAAATTTTCATATTCTATCTACTCCCCTATACATTCTTCTCCCTTTCCTACACTGAAAAAAACACTTATTTGAATCAAAGGAAATTTCTTTGATTGAAGGAAATGGTAGAGCAGAATATGGCTGAAGAAATATTTCTTCAGATTAAAGAAATGTTTTGTTTGGATCTAAGAAACGAAATGCTTAAGGCATAGAAATACTTACTTGACACTGTAAAATATTCGTTTAGCGAAATAGATTTGTTATTGACTGTAATAAATAAGTATTTGATATGATAGGTGAGTTCCGTTATGTAAAGAAGTATGGTGTAAGTTCAAGAAGATAATTATTACATACAAATAAATGTAACTCGGGCTGAGTAAAATTTTTTTTTCAACCAAATATATGATTCTTTGATTCAAATAAGCGTATTTTTTGGTAAAATAGAAAAATTTCTTTGCAACAAACAAATTTTTTTCAACGGAAATAAATATATATTTGTTTCTAAAATGCGGCATATTGTTTTAAAATGAGGCATAACAGATTTGATAAAATATTAATTGATTCAAAGAACAATTCATTCAAACAGAAAAAATTTTCCTGTTATTTAATTGAATAGTTAAAGTACAAAAATTAAGCAGGCCCATTTACTGAAAAAAATATTCAATGCAATTATAATGATTATCGTTTTGTGACATTTTTACTGTTTTCTTGAAAAATGATAATATATTTACTTTCATTTTCGCGGAGTAGCAAAAAGAATTTCATGTAAGACCAATTGACTAATGCTTAGGAAGACTGATAAACACCAATCACCACATATTTCAGATTATATCTACGGTGAAAATGCATGGCTAACCTAAAGACTGAAGAATCGATTTCTATTGTGAGACTATAAACTCTGCGCACCTGGCGGCATATGTCTGAACTACTGGGTACAAATAAAGGATTTTACCAAAATATTTTTTCGAACGAATGGTGTATGACGTTATTTCAAATATATATTTCTTCACTTGAAGGAAATGTTTATTGGACATAAATCGCTTCACTCTATTTATTAAAAGAAACATATCTTCCAAGTGAATAAATTATTATAAGTGAACAAACTACTTTATTCGACTAATGACACGTTCTATTAAAACAACAGTATCAATGCCCTTATATGAAAGAAATATCGCTTTCACTTAATTAATATTGCTTTCATTTATGTCAATATTTCTTTGATTCAAAGAACACAAAATATTTGTTTCACGCATCGATGAGTTACTTATTTCAAATAAAATATTTTTTATTTCAAAGGCTCAAATATATTAAACTAAAAAAATATTTCTTTGGATGCGAAAGCAAGATTCAACGAAACTAGTTTTTTGACTCAAATGAATGCAATCAAAGAAATGCATTTCTTTGGATCCAAATTTTTGTTTTCTCAGTGTATTTAAACAGGAGTACCGCTACGTATTTAAAACATATTTATTGCTAACATTTATTGAGTCAAATGAGCCTATTGAATTTTGAGGTCAAAGCTTGACTCCGAAATCCTTGAATAGATATTTTCTTGGATTGTAAAAGTCAAAAGAGATTATTATAGGACGATTCAGAAACCGTCCTAAGTCAGGCCAAATAACATTTGAGAACGTCTAATGTCCCAAATACGTCCCAAAGACGTTTTTAAGACATTGGATGTCTTATTATTGTTCCTTATTATTATTTGGACTAACTCAAGACGTTTTTGAGACGATAATGGTCCGAGCTGAATGAAATTTACTCTTCAGTGGTTTTTTAAGCCGCTGCTTTCAAATTTGAAATCCATATTTTCAACAAACAAAAAAATAGTATAATAATAAAGTGACAGCTTCAATGTGTTTAAACAATTCAAAGGTTTCTTTCTCGTTTTTTGTTTTGTTTTGTTAATAAACTCATTAATATCTGTAATGGTAATACTTCTTATTCACCGTTAAAACTATGAATTTGTTTGACTGTTTTCGAGTTTTTTTGGCAAAATATTGGAGCCACTATTTTTTTAAAAAAAATTTAGATTTCAAATTTTAAATTAGCTGACGGAAAAACCCACGTCTATTAAATTTCATTCATATTGGATTATTTTTTAAATTTTTTATACCTCATTAGAGCCGCAATTTTTTTGGAAAATTCGGACTTCATATTTAAAACCAGCTGCCCGGAAAACCCCTGTACGATAAATTTCATTCGGATCGCATAATTTTTGAAGTTTTTTGGCGCCATATTGGAGCCGGCATTTTGTTTTTGGAAAACTGGATTTTGAATTTGAAATCAGCTTCCAAAAAAACACTATAAAATAAATTTCTTTTCGATTGAATCATTTTCTCGAGTAAGTTTTATGCAGATCGGATGATTTTTTTTAATTTGGCTATTTTTTCGGATTGAAAATCAATGATTCGTTTATTGATTGAAAATTTTAAAGTACTATTTTTCATTGAAAAAATCGCAACCAGAACCCTAATAAAAATTAAATAACCTTAAGTTCTTAAAGCTTGTTAACTTTACTCATTATGTACGATTTTTCATATATGAAATATATATTTCCACCGAGAAAGCATCAAACATATGCTCAAATTGTTTAAGCTTGTTGGCTTACCTAAACAAATGTTGATTTTTTCTTGAAAATACTAATTTTCTTTGGAAAAATGTTAATATAATTTCAAATTGTAAATGCTTTTTAGATGATCTCAACAACTGATGATTTTTTCTTAATAATGGCAAATTTTTGTTTAAAAAGCGTAAAAGTAACTTTCAATTTAAAAACCTAATTTTTATAGCTTTCCTCATTAATTGATGATTTGTTTTTTAAAATATCCTTTTATTTTGTCAACATTTGAACAAAACCTTTAAAGTGGTTAATTCTTCTCAAAAATGTATGATTTTTCTTTTGACATTTGTTGAGACTATTAACCATATTCTATTCAATATAAGATGTTATATTTGTAAATTACAAATATTATTTGTATATTATATATGTTGCATTTAGAACAAAAAATGCTTTTCAACCCAAAATAGATCAATATTCAACCCAAAAAAAAAAACAAGAATTTTCCACCAAATACTTGAATTTTCAACAAAAAAATCGATTTTTAACTAATCAGTGTTATTAACAAGCAAATAGTTGAACTTTCAAACAGAAGAGACAGATTTTCAAGAACATAGTTGAGCTTTTAACCAAATAGTAAAATTCTCAATCCAAGAAGATGAGTTTTTTATAAGAGAGTAGAATTTTCATCAAGAATGTTATTTTGAAATGAAAAAAGATGACTTGTCTACCATAACGGATGAATTTTAAATCTAAAGTGACCAATTTTCAACAAAAAAGTTGAATTTTTGACAAAAAAATGACTTTATCAAATATTTGATTTTTGAAAAAAATAACTACATTTTTAATCAAATAGTTAAATCTTCAACCATATAGCCTAACTTCCAATTTACAAAGATGCATTTTCAACCAAATGGTTGACCTTTAAAAAAAAACACTAAAAATCAACCAAAAATAGTTACATTTTCAACGCTTAAAAATGTTTCTAAAATTAATATACTTTTCATATATGGATTTTAACACACGTTGTAATTTATTTTGAAATAATTAACAAAGTCTAGTAAATACAATACACATGCGCTGAAGAAAAGGTTACTTATGCCAAGTGAAAAAAAAGATCTCAAATGAATGTGCCATGAATGGGAATGAATATTTCTTTAAACTGAGGAAATGCGAATTAATGGAAAGAAATTTATTTTAAAGTCAAGCAAATGTTTTATAGGCTCAAAAGACTATTTCACCGTATCGAATTCTTGAATATTAGAAGCAAAAAAATATCCCACTGATTCAAAGAAATATTTCTTTGGCCTAAACCATGCGCAAGTGCAATAAAGTAGATCGTACTTCAATTTATTGTAATACATATTTTCCTACATGAAAAACTGGATTCATTTAACTTAGATCATAGCTAACATTGTTAATATTATACGTATTTAATTTAAATAATTCACATAGTTTAAAATCTTGCTGAACCTAAAACAGAAATATTCGATTAAATAAGCACCTACAACTGACCATATGCAAAAGAAATATTTCTTTAAATAATCGAGTCGCCATTAACACTTCTGTGTGCACTAATATGTTCCCGAGTTTACCATTATCTTGGTTATTTTTTAGAAATCCTGGTGAATTTTTGTTTGAACAATTTTTGTTTATATTCCATTCATTATTAACAAACAAATGTTATGAAATCAGTCTTAGCATCTCTGAACAAAAATTACATTTTTTTGCCACTTGCAGATTTTTCGTTGGATAAACCAATTGCAATTTAGAGCGTTACAAACAAATGATTTTTTAACAAAAATAACTTATTTGCACATTTATATCACAGAACCTATTGCTCAAAAAAATATAAAACATGTAGTTATATTATCTATTATTATTATTATAGATTAGCAGTTCGAACTCGAAAGTTCATTGCCTCATCTACCCGAGACCGCCACACATCTCTATCTTGTGCATTCTCCATCCAGTTTAAGTAATCATGTCCTAGTTCTTTTAGATCATCCCTTACATTTTTCTCCCATCTGTTTCTCGGTCTGCCTAGGGGTCTCTTACCAGTCGGTCTCCCTCTTAAAACTTGCGCCACTGTTCTTTCATTGCCCATTCTTGCTACATGCCCCGCCCATCTTAATTTACGCGCTTTCATTACTCTATTAATATTTGCTGACCCGTAGAGAGCGTGCAGCTCATCATTATGCAGTTTTCTCCACTCGCCGGTCTCTTCGTCCCTTTTTGGACCATAGATTTTTCTAAGTACTTTATTCTCGAAAACTCTAAACCTATTCTCTTCTCCTTTCGTCAGCGCCCACGTTTCACACCCGTACATGACGACCGGCATTATTATCGTTTTGTAAATTCTTACTTTGATGTTTCTAGATAGCGATCGCGATTTTAGTAGCGTGTTTGCTGCATAATAGCACCCATTGCCAGCGTGTAGCCGCGCATTGATTTCCGTTTTAATCTTATTTTCGCTAGTTATAATAGACCCGAGGTATTTAAACTCGTTAACCCTTTCGAATTTCATATTTCCGGCCATTAGATCCCCGTCTTGATTACTTTGTCCGGACCTGACGACGGTCATATATTTTGTCTTCGATTCGCTAACTTCCAAGCCAATCTCTTTGGCTTTTGCGATCAAGATTTCTGCATTTTTAGCTACCGTTTCTTTATCATCCCCTAGTACGTCGAGATCATCCGCATATCCAAGAATTTGTATTACCCCATTGAGGGTAGCACCGGTCGGATTCGCCTGCACTTGCCTAACCACGTATTCTAAAACTAAGTTAAAAAGGACGCACGAAAGTGCATCGCCCTGTTTCAGGCCATCGCGGATCGAAAACTCTTCAGATAAACTACCGTTTACGCGTATTCTACCCTTACTGCCGCTTAAGCAAATTTCGATAAGTCTAACTAATTTTCTTGGCACACCCAAGAACTCTAGGATCCAGTACATTCGCGCGCGTATAATAGAGTCGTAAGCTTTTTTAAAATCGATAAATAGCTGATGTACTGCTTCTTTAAATTCCCATTTCTTTTCTAACAGTTGTCTAATTGTAAACATTTGATCGCTTGTAGATCGGTTTCGGCGGAATCCACACTGGTAATCCCCAATGATTTCCTCGGCAAAAGGAGTTAGTCTACTTAGGATAACATTAGACAGGATCTTGTAGCACGAAGGCACAAGTGAAATTCCCCGATAGTTGTTACAGTTAGTTTTATCGCCTTTTTTAAAGATGGGAATAATGATAGAGGTATTCCATTCTTCCGGCATGCGTTCTGTTTTCCAAACTGCGCGTATCAATTTACAAATTTGCCTTGTGAGGCAAGGGCCTCCATTTTTTATCAGTTCTGACGGTAGGTCATCAATGCCCGCGGCTTTGTTATTTTTCAACTTCTTTATGGCCATTTCTATTTCTATATCAGTAGGATCGTTAATTAATAGATCAGCAGTGTGGATTTCGCCGAGATTACCTTCAACGGGGGCTTCGCGTACATTTAACAGTTTATCGAAATAATCTTTCCATAAATTCAGTCTCTCTGTCGCATCGGCTACTAGATTGCCATTTTCGTCCCTCATTACTTCCGTTCTACTTTGAAAGCCTTTCTTTATAAAATTGATTCCCCTGTACATCTCACGCGGGTTATTTTGTTTATTATGCGCTTCTATTGCTAGTATTTTATTCTTTTCCCACTCCCTTTTTTTGGATCTATAGAGCCTATTTGTACTTTTGCTAATCTCGAGATATTTCTTATGTGTTTGATCGCACTTATTTTGTAAACTACTTAGTCTGGCCTTCCGACGTTTCTCAAACCAGAGTTTGCACTCTTCGTCAAACCATGGTTTGCTTTTGGTTACTTTCTTAAAACCTATCGTAAGTTTCGCGGCTGCCTTTATCGCCTTTTTCGTATTGCTCCACAGGGTTTCCGGGTCCTCCTCGTGATTATTGTTATCGTCTCTCTGTTCTTGGAGAGCGTCGAAACTATTAGAAATCTCAACTTGGTAATTTAATGTTTCTGTTGCTGTTTTGAACTTATCTATATTGAAACGAACTGTTGGCTCTGTGCGGCTTGTTTTCTTACTTAACGCTAGCCTAGATCTTAGTTTTACTATCACGAGAAAATGGTCTGAATTTAAATCCGCTCCCCTATACGATCTTATATCGAGAATGTTTGTATGACGTCTTCTGTCTATTAGAACGTGATCAATCTGATTGTGAGTTTTACCATCTGGTGATGTCCAGGTGGCCTTATGTATATTTTTATGCTTGAAATATGTGCTTTTGACAACGAGGTTCTTTGAAGCTGCAAAGTTTATTACTCTGGTTCCATTATCATTACTGACGTCATGCAAACTTGCTGATCCTATTGTAGGCCTATACATTGGTTCTTTTCCAATTTTCGCGTTGAAATCCCCCAATACTATTTTTGCGTCAAACGTTGAGAACTTGTCAAAAACCTGCTCGATTGTTTCATAAAAAAGATCTTTAGTGTCTTCGACTTTGTCCTCGGTCGGGCAGTGCACATTGATTAATACGTGTTTGCTGAAATTACCCTTTAGTACAATGTATGATAACCGGTCGTTAATGAATTGCATGTCGATAAGTGCTTGCGAAATTCGTTTATTAATAAGAAAACCAGTCCCCAGTCTTTGCCCCTTAGCTCCTCCCCAGTGAAAAGTATAGTCATCCCTAGAAATTGACGCGAAATCGCCCGACCAGCAGGTTTCTTGGAGTGCTATTACGTCAGTTTTGTATTCAATTGCTATCTTAATGAGTTCGCTAAATCGGCCAGTTTTTAGACTACGCGCGTTTAGAGTTCCCACCCTTAGATCTTTAACTGTAGTTTTTTGTTTTTTCAAGTTAGCCATGGTAGTTTCAAGATAATCCGCACGTTAGGATCCTATTCCGATCGTAAGTGAGTCCACTGTCCCAGGAGTGATAACCCCCATACCTCCCTAGGTCTAAGTATGGGAGCTTTCCGACTCTGACAAGGACCATGTCAACTTGTCGTCAGACACATTACAGTTTCATCCTCGTACCCTAGCGTCCCCCTGCAAGGCAGCGCGCCTACTGGCATCAATACCCCTTTGGCCCTATGCAGGCGAATCATTCCACACATCCCTTGCGGGCAGTGTCATCGCTGCAGTGTCCAATGGGCAGCAGGATTTTTCCCTTACAAGATTTTTAGTTTTGGTTCGGGTATAGTTTCTAGGTGGGTACACGCTGCACCTTGGCTTGCCAGAACCCACCCATTGTGTATGAACGCGAATGGGTGGGTCCCCCCAAGCCATGGTTGTCGTGTACCTATTTTTTACCAGTGCTAGATTCACCACACCCACGACTGGCTCCTATCGGCTGTCCGCGACTGCTTATTCTTGTATTCGCAGTTAACCTTGGGGGCTGTTCAGCCTTACGGGCCGTTCCTCTGTCCGCAACCTGAGGACGCGCTACGTAGTGGTCTATATCGAGATTATATCTCTTGAAATCAAAAATAAATCTTCTGAATGAATAAAAACTTCTCTCCGTGAATTTTGGTTAGAAATTTCGATTTTGAAGAGGAAATCGTCTAGACTTTTCATTTGTTAATAAAAAATCACCCAGTTGAACCAATCGGTTATGAATTGCTTGTTTTATACAGGTTTGTAAAGAAAAGTCAAATTGACGAAAGAATAAAATTTCAAACAAAAAATTCACATAAAGATTCGACACGAAAAATCTGATACATTGTTTTTAGAGGGTTTTGGGTAACTATTATTCGAAAAAAATGGCCAGCTAAATCGCTGACATGTTCAAGCAGAATTTTGGCTGGAATTTAAAAAAATCGGTTGAATGACCCATATATGATTATATTACTTAAATATATGTCTTAGGTAGATATCACACAGTCATGCAGACAAATGTTGAGATAGAATACATTTTTTGTATTTTATGCCAAAGTTGTGTTTGTTTATAAATACTTTATAATATATTTGTAATTAAGTAGCAAAATTAAAAAAAAAATAAAACTTGCTACAATCACCTGAGCGGTATTCGACTGGACTTTTTACATTTATTTTATTATCATTACTCCACTAAGCTTGATACCCGTGTGCACTTTTCAGGGTTAACTTAATATTCAAAAGTTTCATAATAAGCAGTGGGTTAAATATTTTTTTTAAACCGCTTATCATTGCGACAGCACATTTATTGATAACTTGAAAACTGTGGCTTGTAGAGAAGCGGAGATTAATAAAAAATATATCGTCATAAGGCAGTTTTTAAATAATAAATCATCGTAGGAGAAAGTATCGCAAGAGTAAAAAGTTTTATTTTGTAGTAGATATTAATGAAAAAATTGCAAAAAAATCTATTTTCTTCATCAGGTATGAGAGGAATAAGTATCAACTTGATCAGTGCTTAAAAAAGTAGTATATTTCAGTTTTCAAGCAGTTTTGCTCTCTGAATGAAGATTGGAAAAATTAAACTAATTACTAGTGTATACATTCTCATTCAATTATCAAAAAGTGAGCCACTTAAGATTAGTAGAAAATTACTAATTTGAGTAGTCGAAATATTTCCTGATAAATATGTAAGTAAGTAAGTATACCATTAAGCCATTTCCCTTTCAGGGTAGGCGTGACACTAACCGATTCGGGTAGTGTTTCTAGGTGGATATTTTCTTGTAGTAAAAATAACTACAAGTGTGGGCTCACCACACCCACGATGTGCCAACAGCACGCAGTATTCTCTATTGGTCACCCATCCAAGTACTAACCGCGCCCAATGCTGCTTAACTTCAGTGATCTGACGAGAACTGGTTTTTTCAGCGTGGTATGGCCGTTGGCCGTTGGCCATATTGCCTTCTAACTGTTTCAACAAAGATAGAAAAAATGAGAATTTTTTACAATCTTAAAATTATAATGGATCAATATGGGATCAATATGAATCAATATATTGAACAATCATGCATCTTCAGGACCCTCATGCGCTACTTTTCAACAAAGTTCTGTTTTCGATTTTCAAAATTTTTTTCTGTTGTAAATTTTCCTTATTTTCTATAGAAAATTGCGATTATTTGAATTGAATAAGCATCAGCTTGAATAAACACTGTAAAAAAAAGTATCATTTCAAGGCTTGTTTTCGGTATTGAAACAGTCCTCCAAAAATATAGTCTCGGGTGGCTCTATTCTAACACCACTTTATTTTGATGCCACTAAGCGACGTTTTAATAGAACTTTTTTGGATCAAAACAGGACTGAAGTGAAAATCAAATTCCAATGACGTAACGTAGCACATGGGAACGTTAAACGTGCGTGATCTGTCACTGAAGTATAGAATCTGGGTTATATACAATGTTAAAAGTTTATAAATCCTGTTTTAAAATAATATGTTCATTAGCACTGAGAATTTATTGTTAGTTAGGAATAAGGAGACTAAGAAGAAGAATTAAGCAATAAGAAGAAGAAATAAACACTAGAAGACGAAGTAACCCACATGACGAATCCTTAATGGAAAATAATTATGTTTATATTTTACGCAGAAAGTCTCCGGTTTGTCTTCCCCAAAACAAGAAAACTTTTAAATTCTACTGCGAAAAATTTTTCACAAAATACCAGCTACTCTGTAAAATTACAGAAAAATGAAAAATCGCAATTTTGTCAATGTTATTTTTACATGAGGCATGGAGAAAGCAGCAGGTTATGTGCATCTGATTTTACACTGTTCGAGGTAATTTACGTATTATATTTCTATAATTTACGTTCAAAATGACTGATATTTTTTGTCAAATCATTCTTAGAATTTCACAACCAATTTTTTTTCAGTATTATAACACTTTCTGATTAGATTAGGTTATATTTACAAGTTTCATGTGATTTATGCATGCAAGTATTGATTAAAGGTATAAAGGTTTTACGATAGTGAAAAAAATTCTTAAGATTCCTGAGAAAATTTTAAATGACTTTTTATTTTGAAAAATTAATTTTAACAGAATATTGAAAAAGATTTCAAAAGACATCCAAAATTATCAAAAAATAATCTTATTAATTTTCCAGGATTTAAAAATTTGAAAAATTTGAGAACATCCAAAAATTTCAAAATAAAAAGTAGATTTTTCAACAGTTTGAAATAAAGTTTTGAAGATTATTAAGGATTTTGAGAGGTTTCAAGCTAATACAAAACTTTTCTCAAGATTCCTGGAAGAGCTATAAATGATTTTTTATTCTAAAAAATAATAATTTTAAAAGAATATTTAAAATAGATTTAAAAACAATTTTTTATTCATGAATAACAATTGAACAATAATAAATTTGTAAGAACCTAAAATTAAAATACTTTTACTTCTAATCTAAAAATGGTTCAGTTTGAAAAAATGTAATTTTTCAATTATTAATGTTTCTAACTTGAAATTGTTCAGTTTAAAAAAATTAAATCTTTGAATTTTTAATGTTTCTAACTTAAAATTGTTTAAAACGATATGATTTTGAAAATCTCTAAATTCGTTGATTCATTCTTCAATTTAGAGAATTGACAAGGATGGCGTGGATTTACATATTTTTTTAAGTCTTAGAATTGCACAATTAATAAGAGTTTAACTATTATTTATTTATTGAGCGTTTAAATAAAAAAGTAGGCTTTAGGGTCCTTTAAGGTGGAATATAAATAAATTATCTGATTTCACTTTTCATAAATAAATGATTGTTTTTAAATTCAAAGAAAGGAATACCTTCTTTCACAAATGTAAATTTTAAATACCAGAAAATTTTGCGCGCTACGAGAGCACTTATTACCCTTCCCTTAGAAAAAAATCTACTGAGTGTAACTACTTTGTTAAAAATTCATTTTTTTTCATAATTCATCATTTTAGTTGAATTTTTTTTTCAAAATTCAACTACTTTGTTAACATTTTTTTAAATTATTTTTTTAACTGAAAATTTAACTATTTCATGTTTATTTGGACATTTATCTTCTTCAGTTAAAAATTCAACTATTTGGTTGAAAATTCATGTACTTCATTAAAAATTATTCTTTTTTGGTAGAAAATTAATTTTTTTGGTTCAAAATTAGTTTTTTTTTTTGTAATTGGAAATTAATTTTTTAACTAAAAATTTAACTATATCATGTTTGGGTGAATATTAATCTTCTCCAGTTAAAAATTCAACTACATACTTGTTTGAAAATCTCTCTAATTGTTGAAACTTTTGTTTGTCTTTTGTGGTAGAATATTAATCTTTTTGGTGATTAATTCAACTTTTTGGTCGAAAATTCAACTATGAGGTTGAAAATTCCATTGGAAGATAAAATATTTGGTTGAAAATTCAATTATTTCGCTGTAAATATATTTTATTTGTTTAGAAAATTATTCCTCTAACAAAAAATTAAACTATTCTACTTTTTTTGAAAATTGATCTTTGTGAATTGAAAATTTATCTATTTTGTTGAAAATTTGTCTTTTTTTGGTAGAAAATTAACATTTTTTGTTAAAAATTTCATTAAAAATTAAAATATTTGTTTGAAAATTCTTTTTTTGTTGTTGTTGAAAATGAATTTTTTAAATTAAAAATGTAGCTATTTCATTTTTGTTAGAAAGTTGATCTTTTTCAGTTAAAAATGTACTTCTTTTGTTGAAAACTCGTCTTTTTAAGTCGAAAATTCAATTACTTTGGTAGAAAATGCATATTTTCGAGTTGTAAATTCAACTTTTTTTTTCAAAAATTCGTCTCTATAACATAAAAACTTTACATTTTAGATGATATATTTTTTTTCTTCATTGCTTGAAAAATCTTTCTTGGTTGAAAATGTAATTCTTCTATTGAAAATTTCTATTTTTTGGTTTGATTTAACATTTTATTCTTTTTCTTGGATAAAACTTAATTATTATTACTGAAAATGTAAAAATAAAATTAAAAATTAATAAATCTTAATCAACTGAAACCGAAATTCTTAATTATGTGTGTAAATTTGGCAACATTCTTTTCTTCGAGTTTTTCAAATTACCACTCGGCCTTGAGGTAAAGCGACAGCAATGCTTTCGATATTTTCGCGACACACCTATTTTTTAAATAAAAAATCATAATATTCTTTGTACTTTATAATTATTATATATTGTAAAAAATTGATTTCCATATTTAATCTCCTGATGCAAACTGTTGAACCCGGACCCATACATTTTGAGTCGAGTCCGGGTCTTGCATATCTCTGCTTTTACTACGTGATGGTTTTCTGTTTCTTTTAAGCATGAAGTTGCAAGCAATTCAAACAATACTCCCTGCGCATTATTTTAGTTCGCTAGTATGCACCACTTCTCAATCTGAAGTTAGCAAAGTAAAATAGTACGAACGATGGCTTCAAAACAAGACAATTTCGTATTATAATAGGACGCCAAAAAAATAATGGTCAATTAAAATGGAACCATAGTTTTTACAGTTAATAAGAAATTGATTGCTTAAAGATGGTTATTGTGATTTAAAAAAAAGTCTATACTAGTCTTTTACCTTGTGCAAAAGATACTTTGAAGTATCTTTAAATGAAAATTGGTAAAATAAAAATAATTACTTGTGAAAGTTTACAGATTCGATTAGCGAAAAGTGAGCCACCAAAGATTAGTAGAGAACTAGTAATTCTATTAGTTAAGATATTTACTAATTCAGCAGTATAATGCAACTAAATGCTTAATTCAAATAAATAAATTTACTTAGGACTGTATATAATAATTAAAAAAGTTCATAAAAACCGATAACGTGAAAAATAGAAAAGTTTAATAAAACTCGCAAAAAGCAATTTTTCACTTATGGTCTTATTTGGGACCCTATAAATAGACTTATGGGGGTGATATTCGAATAATAAGTTTTGATTCGTATTCTATAAATAATCGTCAAAGAAATGTTGAGTTTCAGCTCAATTTACCTAATATTTACGATTCTGGATACAATTTGCAAAAATGTTTGCTTTTCTTATGGTAGCGTGCTTTACTTGTACCAACTTTTTCTCATTACTAATACATCACTATAATAACTTTGTATTTGCGACAGAGCATATATTTGATAACTCGAAAATCGTGGCTTCCAAGGAACCAGAGATTGATGAAAAATATATTTTTTATCATTAAAAAGTTTTATTTAGTGCCAGAGAATAATGAAAAAATGTCAACAAAAAAAATATTTTTTTAATCAGGCACGAGGGGAATAAGTATCAACTTGAGCGCTTGAAGAAGTACATTTAAGTGTTTAAACATTTTTCCTCTCCAAATCAAAATTGGGAAAATTTAACTAAGTACTAGTGAAATTTTACAGATACGATTGGCGAAAAGTGAGCGGCTAAGGATTAGTAGAAAATTACAAATTCGGGTAGTCGAGATCTTTGCCAATTCAATAGTGGAAAAATATTGCTTGGTAAAGTAAAATTTATTTAGGACTGTATATAATAATTAAAAAAAAAATGTTAAAAACATGAAAAACGTTGAAAATAGAAAAGTTTAATAAAACGAAGCTATGGTATACTATTCTTATCTCTATTGGAACAAGAAGAAGGCCATATTGTACATTGGATCAATGTACTCGAAATTAATTATACATATTCATGGTCTGCATGCGCTACTTTTCAACAGAGTTCTGTTTTCGATTTTCTAAATTTGTTTCGGATATATATTTTCCTTATTTTTCATCGAGAAATGCAATTATTTGGCAAGCTTAGTGAAAATTATTCGCCTTACACGAGAATCAGCTTGAATACATATGCATTTTAATGCCTAAAGAAGGTTATTTTAATTGTATAGCTTTTTCATGCAAAAGATACTTTTATGTCTCTCTAAATTAAAATTTGTAAAATTTAACTAATCACAAGTGAAATTTCACAGATTTGATTAGTGAAAAGTGAGCCACCAAAGATTAGTAGAAAACTACTAATTCGATTAGTCAAGATATTTCCTAATTCAATAGTGGAAAGCAAACTGATTTCTTGATAAAAATAAATAAATTTACTTAAGACTGTATATGAAATAATTCAAAAAGGTTATAAAAATGGAAAACGTGAAAAATAGAAATGTTTAATAAAACGAAGCGATGGTGTAACATTTTTAACTCTATTGAAACGATAAGTAGGTCATCTTGAGAAATTCTTGACGTGACCTAGTCTGTTTTGATTTTCAAAATATTGCCTTCATATTGTTTCAACATGGTTAGGAGAAATAAGGAAACGCTGCTTCTTGAACACCCTACAAGATTTTCATAAGAACTTTTCGAATTTTCTCGAAAAATCGCAAATTCAAATTTTGATCCCACAAAAAAATAATGAAGAATAAAAAATTCCATTTTGCGGTCAAACTATACAAGATACGAAAAAATATATTTCGAAAAAAAATTATGCATTCAAAAAAGATCTACAAATTTGTTAATAATCACTTTTTGGCAAGACGCGTACTTTTTGTTAAATTCGTAAAAAAACAGCATCAAAAATAAAAAAAATTAAATTTTTGGACAAACGACAAAAACTATGAAAAAAATAAATTAACGAAAGTTGCTCATCCAAAAAAGAGATACAAAGCGCGAGAGCCAACAGTCGGGAGCAAACTCAGGGTCCTTACGCGCTACTTTTCAACAGACTTCTGCTCTCGATTTTGAAATTTATTAAAATTTACAGTTGTGTCAGAGATTAATAACAAAATTTCGAAAAATAAATAAATATGCTCATTATTGGTTTTTATTTATAATAATTGTTATAAAAATAAATAAAGAGAGTTTATGAACAATAAACAAAAAAGTTCACTCATGACCAAGGATGACTTTTCTACAATAAAAGATGAATTTTTAATCCAAAAGGATGAATTTTCATTAAAACACCGTTGAATTTCAACCGTGGTATTTCAACGAAATACATGAATTTCTTACTAAATAGTTGATTTTTCAACATATAAAGATAAATTTTTAACGAAAACTGAAATAATTAAATTTTTGGTTGAAAAATTAATTTTTAACTTGAAAAAAAGATTTTCAACAAAGTAGTTAAATTCTCCACCAACGAGGTAAATCTTACAAATAAAATGCATTTTTAACAAATTTGTTCAACTTTCAATTTAGTAGTTGGACTTTTTACCAAAAATATACATGTTTAATTAAATAGTTTTTCAAGCAAATTGTCAACAAAAGACATGACTTTTCAAGCCAAAAAGAGGAATTTTGACAAAGCAGCTGAATTTTGAACTTGAATATTTGAATTTTTAAGAAAAATGTTAATTTACCACCAAATAATTAAATTTTCAACTAAAATTATGAATTTCCAACAAAAAAAATATTTTTTTACAAAGTGGTTTAACTTCAAACTAAGCAGTTACATTTTATCCAACCTAAAAAGATCTTTTCTCAACGAAAAACGTAATAATTGATATTTCAACCAAGAATGATTGTAACTCCAATTGAAGTTGAAATAGTCAAAATAGACCTGAAAAAAGAATAACAAAAAAGAAATATCAACAAAATATTCACATTTTAAACAAAGAGATAAATTTTTGACTAAAATGATTATTCTTCAACTAAAAAATGGATTTTTAACGAAGTAGATCAATTTTTGACGAAGCAGTTGAATTTTCAACCCAAAAGTTGAATTTTTAATCTATAGAAGATTGATTTTCTACCCAAGAATATGAATTATCCAAAAAGATTAGTTGTCTACCAAAAAAGACAAACTAAAAAAGATAAATTTCTAACGAAATAATTAAATTTTTAGCAAACAGTAGAATTTTTAACCAAACTTTTTCACCAATTTTCAGTTAGAGTAAGGTAATAGTGCATTAATGTTAACAAACAGGATTGTTTAAGCAATTTGTTATTATTGTTAATAATATTCTCTTTGCTTAATGATGGAACGTTGCGGTCTTTTTCTGAATTTTTTAAGTCAATTTTTGACTTGGTGTGACTTAATTAATTAAATTGAGCAATAATAATTGGTTAAACAAACTATTAATTCTTAAAACTATCTCCATCTATATTAATGCCAGATAGTTTGCGGTTTTTTTTGAAATTTTTAACTTCTTGTCCACTTTTTACTTAGTACATTAATAATTAATGCAAGTTAAACAAAAATAGTTGTTTAATCAGTTTATTATTGTTTATAACTATCTTCTCTTAGATAAGTGCTAGAAAGTTGAAGTTTTTCTGAAATGTTAAACTTTGCTTTGCTTTTTTAGTTATTAACAAATAGTAAATCAACATTAGAGAGAAATATATTTTCAACAATCTCTCTATTTTTTATATTCTCATTAGAGAAGATTTAACAGACTTGTTCGTTAGCCAGCCATTTCGGATAAAAATTCAAGAGGTTAGAGCATTTTAAAATTTTTGAGACCACTTTTTTTAGAATTTGAAAATTCTATGCACGGTTGTTCGTAGTATTTCAAAATACAAACAATTTATACCAATTACTTTTTTCGATAACAAAAACAAATTACCACAGTTATAGCATTTACAAAATTTGAAAAAAAACGAAAATTAAAATTTTAAGCCAAACAACGCACGATATGAAAAAAAGTGAAGAAGAGAAAAACGTTGCTTTTTGAACACCCTACAAGATCTATATGAGAACTTTTGGAATTTTTCTCAAAAATCGAAAATTCAACTTTTGATCGCACAAAAAAATAATGAAAAATTCCATTTGGCGGTGAAACTATACAAGATACAAAAAAAAGATAAATTACCCAAAATTGTGCATTCAAAAAAGATCTACAAATTTGTTAATAATCACTTTTCGATAGGACGCGTAGTTTTTGTATAAATTTGTAAAAAAACAGCATTAAAAATAAAAAAATTTAATTTTTGGACAAACGACACAAAATATGGAAAAAAATGAATTGACAAAAGTTGCTTATCCAAAAAAGAGCTACCAATTTGTCATTAATAGTTTTTTTTATAGGATGCGTAGTTTTTGTTTTAATCGTAAAAAATTACATTAAAGATGAAAAAATCAAATTTTTTGGAAAACGACACAAGGTACAAAAAAAATTAACAGACAAACGTTGTTCACCCAAAAAAGGATCTACAAATTCGTTATTAATAATTTTTAGATAGAACAAGTAGATTTTCTTTCAAATGTAAAAAACAAGATTAAAAAAATTGAGCATTTGGAAAATTGACACAAGAGACGAAAATAAATAAATGTAATGTTGAACATAATGTGGAAAAGTTCAGATGTTGGACAAAATCGAGAGCGAAGCACAATATACGTGATGAGAATGTGTTTATTAAAGCCGAAGGAGCTTTAACAAAAGAGAATTCAGAACCCGTGTGGAAAAATTTCGGGGCGCTGGCCGGGCACTGGACAGACCATCTTGTGTCTGTTCAGACGCTGGACAGACGGTCTAATAGCGCCGCTGGCCAGAAGTGTAACGCCTTAACCATGAGATAGACTAGATTAGATGGCGCTAACCAGTCGCTGATCAGCTCGTCCAGACTAGACCAGCTAATCAGACGCTGGACAGACGTGTAACGCTTTTACCACGCGATGGTCTAGATTAGACCATAGAAAAAGAGGAGGGAAAAAAGTATAAGAATTACAGAAATAGTCTCTAATTATATTATATTGACGAAACATATGTATAAAAAAATCTGCCCGCATCGCGGGCACATTCTCATCGCTTCGCGCTCGATAATGTATTCACCTCGCGCTGCGCGCTCGGATGCATTTGTCGTCTGGGTTTTCACACTTCGTGTGCTCGCTATTACGCGCTTCGCAGGCTAATGCTCTCTTAGTAAGCTTCATCGTTATGACCTGCTTTTGGTTTAATTATGTCAGTTTTACAGAAAAAGAAGAACTAATTTACTTAAGGTTCTATCGACCTTAAGGAACACATTCTCATCACGACACTCGCGCTTCGCGCTCGATATTTGGTATGATCGTCATGTGAACCTCGCGCTTCACGCTCGTTTCTGTTCATCGTATAATAGAAACCCAAAAGTTTGAGCACGCTTGCTGCGCGCAATTTGGTCGTCGCGCTTCGCAACGACCATATGTTATGTTCAATGTTCTTCAGATAAAAATGACTAAAGTTGTATTTGATTTAAAATGAAGAAGGTAATTCCTTTACTTCAGCGTATATTTCCGTATCTTTATAATAAATCCTACAATCAGAAAGATTTTTGGAACATATATCTTGCTTTTTCATTCATAATCAAACCGACCCCTCGACTACCATGTGATTCCCTATCTACTCCTGACCATATTTCAAAACCTCAATCAAAGTTTCAGTCCATTCCGAGCCTACTTTATTGTTTGTATTGTTCATGTTTAGATTGTACACCCAACTACCCCCTTATGCGCGAAATTTGTTTTGCGAGTCGAAATCATGTCCAAGTTAAGTAGTGATTCGTCGTATAGTGGAGAGTCCAGTTCTAACGTCAGTCGCACCAAAACTTCTGTTACGGGGGGTGGGAGGAGTGCGAGGACAAGGAATGGAAACCGAGAGAGTCGCAATTGGTTGATGTTTTATACTGAGAAGGTCACCAGCCTTCAGCAGCGTTGTATTAGATAGGAGTTCATATGTTTCCATCTGCGCATTCCCGGCCCCCCTCTAAACGAGGAACCAATAACACTTTTTTTTTTTTTAAATGGTCTAAAAAATTTTGAAAATGCTCTAACTTTTTGAATTTTCATCCAAAATGGCTGGTTCACGAACTTGATCTTTTTTTTTACCCCCTGAAACTGTGTGCCAAAGCACAATCCAATCCGATTAGTCTTTCAAAAGTTATCCGTTATACAGACGACGACGACAACGACGACGACAGACAGACAGACACCGACGTAAAAACTATTTTTTCT
>CAKNYM010046689.1:29107-49858 GCA_932195095.1 Andricus curvator
GACCGTCTTAACTAGACGGTCTAGATTCGGACTAGCCAGCCGATCTCCCTACTTAAGACTGCCACGAAATTTTTCCACACGGGAGTCACCAAATTACAGTTGTCGATGCTTTGACGTTTAATTTCAAAAGGTCTGTGCACAAATGTGGGTGAAATACAATGGACAAGCGCGTAGCGCGAGGTGAATACATTATCGAGCGTTTCGCGCTCGATAAATATATTATTGAGCGCAAAGCGTGAGAGCCAACAGTCGCACGCTCTAAGCGCGCTCGAAATTAAGAGCCGCGGGCAGATTTTTTGTGAATATATTTTGCTGGAGGGGGGGGGGGGGCTGATATCAAAATTTGTGCAATTAAAAATTTTTCTTTTACGGTTTGCAATAAACTTCCTGTTGTCATTCAAAACAAAACTTGTACAAAACATTTACACAGCCACTCCTCATACCTACTCCTGATTATTCCATTCTTTGTTTTTGTCTCTTGTGTAAGATAGCGTTTTTGTTGGAATTAATTTTTTCTAAACATTGGGAAGAGAGCAAAAATAATTCATTTCAAAAAATAGAAGACTATTTAAAAAATGATTGTTGTTGAGGTTTACTTGTTATTTCTTCATAAATAAAAAGTCAAAGCAAAACCAAAGATTTTAGAAAAAAGCAACCTTTAAGCATTACTCTAAAAAAAGATAGTTATAAACAATAAGCAATTGTTTGAATAATCATGTTTGTTAACATGCATTAATTATTACCTCACTAAGTTGAAAATGGAAAAACAGTTTAAGAGTCCAGAAAAAACCGCAACTTTATTTTTATAAAGTTATAAACAATAATGCATTGTTTAAAAAACTTTATTAACTTGCATTATTTATTACCTTACTAAGTAAAAAGTGGGTAAAAAGTTAAACATCTCAAAAGAAACAGCAACTATCTAGCATTATTAAAGAAGAAGATAGTTACATATAATAATGATTTGATTAGATAATTTTTTTAAATAAATTTCTTTAATTATTAACTCACCCTAAGTGAAAAGCAGACAAATAGTTGTAAATTTTAGAGAAAACCGCAACTTTCTAACATTGATCAAAGTGAATAATATTAACAATAATAAAAAATTGTGTCAAGAATTGGTTTTGTTAACTTGAAATAATTATTTAACTCACTATAATTTAAAATTGGACAGGAAGTGAATTTGTTTTAAAAAACTGCAATTTTCCAGCATTATTCCAAGAGAATATTATTACAAATAATAATAAATTGTTTAAACAATTACGTTTGTTAACCTTAATTAGGTATTACCTCACTCTAATTGAAAATTGTACAAAAAGTGGAAAGTTTGTTTTAAAAAACAGCGACTTTCTATCTCTATTCTAAAAGAGAATTGCTAAAAACAATACTGAATTGTTCAAAAAAATTATATACACATATAATTACTAGTATAAAGTATTATTTTGTATATTGGAAACAATTTGCATTAAAAAAACGCAAAAAAAATCATAATTAGCGCCAAAACCTTGTATATCCCATTTTTTTACTCAAGGGATTTTTTTGAGACCCTATCCAATAGACTTATGGGGTGATATTTAAAAAGTAATGTTTTATTCGTGTTCTATGGCTATCTGTGAAGAGAAATGTTGAGTTTCAACTCGATTCAGCTAATATTGACGATTCTGAATAAAATTTACTACTTCCATTCCATGTAAGTTAACAAAATCAATCGTTTACACAATTTTTTATTATTGTTAATATTATTCACTTTGATCAATGTTAGAAAGTTGCGGTTTTTTCTGAAATTTACAACTATTTGTCTGCTTTTCACTTAGGGTGAGTTAATAATTATGATTATGAGTTTAAGTTATGATAAGTTATGATATATTAATATAGGTAAAGTGTATTTCAGTAATTTTTTAAAAGTTATGATCCATTCAGAGATGCAATCTTTAACAGATGTTATACTTTATAATTATCATCCGTTGTGTTATTTTGTTTGGTATTCTACTAGATAAATGAAAAAATTGTCTAAGTTCGTGGTGCCACCGCAGTGATATATTCTATAGTAAAATTGATGTATTTTGAATAAATTTCAAAATGAATAATCAAATGTAATGGAAAATGGTTTTCGGTAAATTTGGCTGAAACTTTTTAATGTTTTTTAATGTTGTTTAAATGTTGTTGAAAAGTCATCTTAATATAATTTTTTGCAAAGTTAGTCAGTTTCTAAGATATGTCTGTGTTTAATCCGATTATATCGTAAGTGGACGTACAATTTTGACCGGTAGATACATCTTTTACATATTTTCAAAAGGGGTGAGTTGACAATCTTATTTTATTCAGCAAACAACTTTTATAGCCAGCCTGCTGATCACTTACTTGCTATTTTTAATTAAAAAAGTGGAAAAATGTGTTTTTGAAATGGCGATCAAACTTTTTTCCGCTGACAGATTCTATTTTGTAAGGCATTAGATTGCTTTTACTGTTCGTTCACCGTTTCATTTAATTCTTCAAACTCTTGGCTTTAAAACTTTCTGATGGTTGATTCTCTTAGTTTTAACCGAAAAAATTGCTTACGTTAGGCTTGGGTATTATCAGCTTTGGAATAAATGAGCAAGTTAATGCGTTTTATCAGCATTATCAAATACAATCATTCGTAGTTTTCTTTGTCCATGGTAGTTGGCAGGAATGCCTGTCACTAAATGTTAAATATGACACAGTTTGAAGCTCGTACAATCTTCATAATACATTGCAAAATAATCACTGAAGAAATGTTTTTAAATAACAGTTTTGGAATACTGTTTCATGAATTTATATACAATGCCCTGTGAAAACTAATTGGAAAGGCTGAAAATGTGAATATTCACTTCGTACCAGAAGAGTACCATCTGAATATAATTGCAGCACTTTAAAAAGTATAATATATAGGATAAATGGATGATGTAATTCATGCGATGGGATTGCCACTTTTAAATTAATGTTCCAGCTTTAATTTGGTATAGAATACTTCCTTTACTTGTTTATCGCATTTATCAGTGTATTACAACACAACTTTTTCTATCTGCCTCGTACTGGTTTCCCCTAAGTCTTGTTGACTGTTTAAAATATGATAAGCAACTACTTCGCAGTAGCCTCTAAAAAAAATTGTCGCAATCATCATATCATCATAGTCGCTTCTTGATTCATGAAAACAGTTTGTTTCAAAACTATGTTTTAAAAGAATTTCGAAGTTATAAAGTCTGTGTATTTTACTTGAGACCCTTTGTCATACCAATGGCTCCGTATAAGGGGATTTTCGCATTATTAATTATTATAAAATGTATTGCAACATCATCAGCTGTTTTTGGACGCAGACACCAAATAGTACCTATGGGGGCCCCACATGTAACCCATGGATATGGCACGTTAACAGCAGGGCTCGCAGGACAAACTCTTAGGCGATCTAATCCCGTGCTTCATCGAATATTAGTTACTGCAGATCCCGAGTCATTGGGAGGAAGTGCTTGTATTGTGCGAAATTTCGCAACCGATAACAACCAAATAATTTATCAGGTTCATGTGAGAGATGATGATGATGAACCTACTCGTGGAGGCATAATTGGACTAATGAGTGGTGGTCCAGGATGTACCCAAGTAGAACTGAGCTTCGTAAGTGAACCGTACTATGGAATTCGTAAATACGTAATAATCTACGGTCAGCGTCCACGTTAATTCTTATTTGGTTAATAAAATTAATGAGACAAACTCATTGAACCTTAAATTTTATTGGTGTACAACGTAGGCTAATAAAACTTGTTTTCAACATCATAAACTCACTTCTATATATTATGTTTCCATTCCACATGTTTCCAATCGAATGTGTTTAAAAACAGATAAGCCCGAGGATAAACCTGACAAAATCTGGGAAATCTCAAAAATTGAAATAATAAAAAGTGTAGAAAACTATATAGGATTTAAAATTAAAATCATGTCATCATACAATTTCAAAAAATTTCAAGTTTAGATAGTTGAAACTACAAGGTAAGCAAATAACCAAAGTGCCATCTATGACCAACTGCCATCTATGAAAATGACAGCAGTAGAACCGCGGTAATTTGTGGACCTTTTTCGGATAAATAATTCTTGTTTTGATTTTTTCTCGTATCTTGCATAGTTTGACCAAAAAATGGAATTTTTTATATCTAATAACGTTTTTTAGGATTAACACAAAAATATGGGTCTTATGAAAAAATTATTTTCACATAATTTGTTCATCTTTTTGAGATGCACAATTTTGCTTCTTCGCATTCTTTTCATATCTCGTATAGTTTTGGTGGAAAATGGAATTTTGGGTTTTTTAAAGAACATTTTCGATGGAAAAAACCAGAACCATTGGTCAAAAATGGTTGGTAAACGAACTCGTCCTTTCTTGTTCTGCCTTGAAAACACGTTCCAAAGCTTAATCCAATCTGATCAATATCTCGAAAGTTATCGTGACAATAGGATACAGACATACAGATAGACACGCATACAGGTAGACAGACATACATACAGACCGACAGACACCTTCTTGAAAATAGTCTTTTCTGACTCAGGGTGTCTTAAAACGTGGATATTTGATGAAAAACGACCGATAGAAGGTTATTTTAATTGTATATAATTTTTTTTATTATGCAAAAGATACCTTGAGGTCTATCTAAATCAAAATTGATGAAATTTATCTAATTACTAGTGAAATTTTACAGATTCCATAATGAAAAGCAGCTAATTGCTTGATAAATAGAAAACGTGAAAAATAGAACAGTTTAATCAAATAACGCGATGGTATGACAATCTCAACTCCATTAAAACAATTAGAAGGTCATATTGTAAAATTGTAAGCGTGACGGAGCCTTTCTCCCATTTAAAAACATTGCCTTATGATTGTTTGAACAAAGTTAAGAAAAATAAGAATTTTTAACAATTGTAGATTTTTCTAATTTTCCATAGAAAATTGCAACTATTAAACAATCTTTGCAAAAATGATTTGCCTTCAATAAGGATGAACTTGAGTTTCTAAAGAAGTTTATTTTCTAACTTTTTATGCGGAAGATACTTTATAGCCTCTCTGAATCAAAATTGTTAAAACTTAACTAATTTTTAGTGAAACTTTACAAATTTGATTACCGAAAAGTGGACCACTAAAGAATAGCAAAACGTTACTTATTGGATTAGTCAAGGTATTTCCTAATTCCATAGTGAAAAACAAAAAATCGCTTAGTAAAGACATATAAACTTATTAGGGCTGTATATTGTAATTGAAAAAAGGTTATCAAAGTGAAAAATAGAAAAATTTAATAAAATAACGCGATGGTGTAACATTTTTAATTCTATTGAAATAATAATAAGGCCCTAATTTGAAATTGTAAACCTGAGCTAATCTGTTTCCATTTTCAAAATATTGCCTTCCAATTGTTTGCACAAAGTCGAAAAAACAAGAATTTCTTCAAATTACAATGGATCCATGAGATATAAATTAATTATGCATATGCAGGGTCCCCATGCGCTACTTTACATTAAAATTCTGTTATCGATTTTTAAAATTTTTTGCGGTTATACATTTTTTTAGTTTTCCATAGAAAATTTCAATCATTCGTCGAACGAGAAAATGTCACGAGAGTAGAAAGTTGTAACTTATGTGACACTGGTTGCCTGGCTGATTTTTTATTAACAAATAAAAAGTTTGGACGATTTCCTCGATATAGTCAATGTCCAAGTTTCAAAATTTTCTGAGCTATAGATTTTGAGGTACAAGTGATCAAATATATCGCGCACGTAGCATGCCTTGAGAATCAATCAATATCGCATAATAGTTGCTCATAATTTTCCCTGATATATGTAAATTTGATATCAGTAGAGCATCTGGGATATCTTAATATTCTTTTTAGACATTGCCACCATTCCTTGTTATCTTTATTAGAAAATCTACTCAAAATATTTATTGCAGTGCTTAAATCAGTTTTGCGGCCAAACTATGCCAGATACGAAAAAAAAAATAATAGAAAGAAATACACAAACATTCTTTACCCGAGAAAGATCTACAGAGGACCCCGCACCAAATACATGGTAAAAAGGGTCCCGGTAGAATTTTCAAAATTTTTGATATTTCTTAGTTTCGCTCTCCTGATCAAAAAATCCTCATGGCAAAAACTCAAATTATGAACAGTTTTTGCGCTACGATGATTTAAAAGTTAGATTTGGGTACATATTTTTAACTGTCCGGAGTGGAATATATCACAGACTTTTTTTCCACCCTTTACATTGCTCTCGTGTAAGTTCATGCCGAAAAATAATTACACGGACGAACAGTGCGATGTAATTGCGTTGGAAGTGATGAGCGCTAAGCGTTCGGGCGATGCGCTGAGTGTTAAGGCAACGCGCAAAGCGTTGATATAATTGCATGTTATAGAGCTTCAAAAGCGAAATTCGATTTCTATCATCAAGAGGTGTTTGGTTGTCTGAATCGGTGATAAAAAAAGCTAATTTACAAACGCATGACAAACGCTACTTTCGTTTGAAATATTGCATCCTAAGTTCGTTGCGAAGCGCTTAGGTTGAACGGCCAGACAAAAGAATCGATACCCAGCGTTGCAATTGGGCACTGATCAACCAGTTTATGTCAAGCACTCTAAAGTACCTTTTACAAAATTCTCCTTTCGTGCCAACACTTTAATAAAAAGTTTTGGCACACAGAAGTTTAATACAAGCTCTCAGACAACAAAATAAACTCCCAGCGTTGCTGTTTGGCTTTGGTTCGCCAGTTTTAATCAAGCAGTCTAAGACACCTTATAAGAAATGCTTATCTCGTTTTCACGGTCACACGTTAACATCAACGCTAAGCGTTTAAGAAAGCAGCCAGACAACAAAATCAACATCCAGCGTTGCTGTTTGGTTCGAATTAGCCAGTTTAAGGCAGTAGTCTAAGACCTCATAAGAAATACTTATCTTTTTTTTCGCTCTCACTTTAACTTCAACGCTAAGCGTTTAAGAAATACCCAGACAACAAAATCAACTCCCAGCGTTGCTGTTTGGCGGTATTGATTTTTGGCTGGGAGTTGATTTTGTGATCTACGTACATACTATAAACTGCTTTTGCCGATTATGTCATTTATAAATTATTTCACTGAAACTTGGACTCAAAATGAGTCCAGGAATTGCCTGAAGGGCGCCAGATAGTGTTCCTAATCTAAAAACTATTAAAAGATATTTTAAATTATACTAATTATTCCGAATGAGTCCATGGTTTATTCACTCGACAGCTGTAGCAGAGTGGCGGAATAAGGGGCAACGCAGGGGGAGGTGGCGTTAGAAGAAAATCAACATCTTAGCATTAGACACAGATATAATTAAGTAAGGAAGTTCACGAATTGGGTTACAATTGAATAAAATTAATTATAACGAGTGGGCCTTCGCCCCACTCAAAAGATTGAGACCGACAAGAACCGACATTTGCGACATGTCGGGCGCTATCACGCCATGTTGACACTGAACAACTTTCTTTTAAAATGGGGTCCGAGTGACCACTTGAACAATTTATGCTATTATAATTTATAATTTGATCATTTTTACCGCACTAATGGGGTCCATGATGACCCGGAAAATACAAAAGTTTTTCTTGAGACTCACTGACGCGAATTGAAACCCGTTGACCTTGACCGAGGTCAGCAGTTTACAAATTTCAACGGCGTGTGTACTGATTCGACACACGACGTTGAGACGTGAAGATCAATTTACAGTTTACGACAAGGAAATGATAGGGAACCCACCTGGCAGAGTCCGCCCTCCTCGTGCTCGCCCTCTCATTTTCGTCCTTTTTATTTTTTTTAAATCTCCCTAAATGTCTTTAATTGTCGTGCTGGCTTTATTTTGCTGACAGGCGAACTATTCGCGTCGAGTCTAGAATCACGAATGAATTTCAGAGTGGCGACTCCGTTCTCCCTCTCATAGGAGTCGGAGCGCCACTCGCGTAACGAGCGTAGAACTACTGAGTGAGAGGAACGACCGAAGGAAAAGACAACAGCCAGGTTCCGTTCCCAGCAGTGTGGTGGCGCATAGTCGGAGGGCGTTCTGTTCCGCAGAACTTCATAGTCTGCCGCTAGTCGATGGTCCAGGGGTGGGCTGACTCGGTTGACCGCGCAAATTCTCTGCGGCAGCTTGATCTTGTTTTTCCGAGCGCTCTTGCGCGTACGGGAATCCTATCCACTATGCATGCGCCAGGAAAATATCCTCTTCTCAGTCCCTGGCGACAGCAGACATCCACTGCAGCCACACTCGTATAATCTGACAGTTGTTATTGTTGTGGGGGCGGGGGTTGATCCACCCTTGCCACTCGAGTTGAATATGAAATAATATAAAATAATACGAACACAAATTAGAAGAAATAATGAGATTTGTATAAATTGCAATCCCGTGGTCTGGCAAGTATGTTGAATTCGGTCTGGTGACCTATCCTTCCAATTTTTACAGGTAATGAGCTTCTTTTTTTAGTTGATTTAATCTTCTATTGACAGTACTGAATTTAGTTTCTTAAATGAGTGCCTAATTGGAGTTTCTATATTTAACATTTTGAGTTGGTATTAGTTGTCGAACTCTTATGTTCTAGGCTAATACTTCCTTGAATATTCTTAAGTTTTTCACTTAATTTAATTAACTTACATAAGTCTAAGTCAAATAAAAGAATTCCCACAATTAAAACATTCTCTTTAACGACTAGCCGTAGAATTCTTATATTCTCGGCTAGTATCGTAACTGTTATCAGACAGCTGAGATGAATACCAGGCAGGTGCCCTCATCCCTCTGTCTTGTTCAATTTGTCAAAAGGAAAGAAAAATGTTGTTGAAATTGGTTAATTTCCAGACCTCGGATTTCATACACCATCATACACAGGTGTATTCAAATAGGAAAAGGAAACAAAAAAAAAAGTTTGACAGTAAATAATAAAGAATTGTTCTGAGAGGTCACTTGAATTTAGTGGTTCCGATCTATGTACAGCCCGGTGTGATATTTCACCTTCTAGTTTAATCCTACTTAATTTATTCATTATTGCTTAACTTAATTAATCCTACTAGGAATGACACTCATAAATCGAAGTTCTTCCGATGAACTTTGAGATTGCTTATTCTACTTATCTTATAGTTTTACTTATTTTATTTATCTTAGGATAATTACTAACAGCTAGCTTAATTTTTTATCGTGCAAATGACTAATGCAGAGGATTATTGAACAAAAGATAATTTATTTGTGGGGCATTGCCCCCACCACCGGGTGCACAACTATGCTTCTACCGCCCCCCTTTCCTCAATCTTCATAGAGCGGCCTTGTTCCCCCGATGGAGTGGGTTGCGGGACAACCCCCGCAGCGTTCGATGCCTTTTGAGCCTCATCCACTCCCTGCATCCCTACTCGACCCGCGTTAACCTCGGCCTGGACCACGGCCGCGAAGTCCACCGCTCTTGATCCCCGGAGTCGATTGGCCAGTTCATCATGTGTTATTGCTGCAACAAATACAAGAAGGGCGCGAAATACGAAATGGTCTATCCCATCCTCGATTTGTTGTTTCTCTTAACTTATTATGAGTCGCAGTTCGCCTCTCTACCGGTTTTTAACATTTGAGCCGCTACTTAGAATAGGAGCGAGTACGAAGTCTGACGCGATTCGCCACGCCCGAGTCTGAATGGGGATCAGTATTTCCCAATCCCCAGTTTAAATTTCTTTCGGAATTTTCCGGTGCCTCGTCATAATCGTCGACACGCTCCATCTCGGAGCCCGAATCGCGAATTTCCAATAGCATTTTGTCGAGTTCAGCCAGTTCCTCCGGATTACTCGGTTCATCTTCCGGGTCCTCGACATACCTTCGAAGGTGGGAGGCGTGATACCACCCCGCCAATCTTCCTTCTGGTGACGCCAGCTTGTAAATATTGGGTGAGATTACCTCCACCACAATGAAGGGGCCACTGAACTTTGGGGCCAGTTTGGCCGCCACATGAGTTTTTTTCTTCGATAGCACTTAATTAGGCTTTTTGACCTTATCGCCGACCTTGAATTGGTAGTCTCGGTGATGCTGATTGTAATATTTAGATTGTTTCAAGAATGCCTGATCTTGGAACTTGGTCATCAGTTCCCTCAAGTGCTCTAATCGCGCCATCCAAGTTGTCCAGACTTGAAGGTCAGGTGGTGGCAACTCGGCCTCGCCCTCCCTTAAACTGCGAATATTTTTTCGCAGACGGGGCTCCCGACCCAAATTTAGGAACGCTGGTGTCACTCGGTTGGTACAATGAAGTGTCGTATTGTAGGCAAATCCGAACTCATTGAGGTGGAGGTCCCAATTTCTTTGATCTTGGTCAATGGATGATCTGAGCATAGTTTTGAGAACTCTATTGGTTCTTTCTACAGGATGATAAAGTGGTGTGAACGAGCGGTGGATACCGAACTCCACAGCAAGTGTCGTTCACCGTGTTATTATTAAATTCGGTGCCACTGTCCGAGTGGAGCACCTCCGGTGTTCCCCACCTTGTCACAATTAGTTCAAGGAAAGCATTAATATGCTTTCCGCATTAGCCTTTTTCAAGGGTGCCAACTCGATCCATTTCGAGAATAGGTCCTGGAATACTAGTAGGTATTCATATCCCTATTTACTACGAGGAAAGGGACCCATGACATCGGTTGCCACGACTGTCCATGGCTCCTGGACTATTAGTTGGGTCATAAACCCTCGCGTTTGGGCTTGCTCAGGTTTATTGAGCTGGCACGTCTCGCAATTTCTAACGAAAGACGTGATGTCTTTAAACATGCCAGGCCAATGATAGCGAATTGCGGCACGATGGCAGGTCTTCTCCCGAACTAAATGGCCGGCTTCAGGCGTGCAGTGCACTTCATGTATCAGGTATGACTGGAGGTTCTTAGGAACCACCAATTTCCAAACGTCATAGTCCTCGATGATGTCTTCCAGCAGCGGATTGTTCGGGTACTTAAGGAGCTCTCCGTTAACCACCTTCCAACCATGGTACTTTCCGGGTGACTTCAATACAGCCTCACGCCGCCTGGCATACCACTCGATGGTATACCAGACATCGGAGGCTGCTGTGGTCCGTCGCCACTGAAAAGTGGTACCTTTTGAGATAGTACCGAAACTTTCTTATGGCCCATACTACGGCCAGGCACTCTTTTTCGGTTGTCGAGTAGTTCCGCTCCGCTTTGGACATCACTCGACTAGCGTAGGCGATCACACGCTTGTGCTTGTCTTGAATTTGGGTGATTACAACCCCCAAACCAAAATCACTTGCGTCCATTTGGATGCAGAATGGTAGATTGAAGTCGAGTTACGCCAATACAGGCGATGACACCAAGGCTGTTTTTAAAGTCTGGAATGCCTCTTCCTGCTCGTCTCCCCAAGAAAAATTGTAATTTTTCTTGGTTAATGATTGAGTGGCTCACAGATTTTGGCGTAGTCCATGATGAATCGCCTATACTATGATGTAGCCCCTACGAAACGTCTGACTTGTTTAGCGTTTCTGGGTTGAGGATATTCAAGTATGGGGCGGACCTTATCATCGTCTACCAACAACCCATCCTAGTTCACCTTAAGTCCCAGAAATTTTACTTCCGTTTGACAGAATTTACACTTGACTGGGCTGTGCGTCAGCCCTGCTTGATTTAAGCGCCTAATGGTCCACTTTAACCAATACAAGTGCTCGTCAAAGGTTTTAGCGACGACGATCACGTCGTCGAGGTATGCAAATACGTGTGCTCTTATTCCCGGGGTGATGACCTTGTCCATCAACCGTTGAAAGGTTGCCGGAGCACCGATGAGACCAAACGGCATGCATTTGAACTGGTACAACCCTTTTTCTGGGATAGTAAAAGCCGTGATTGGCTTACTATCTTTACTCAGAGGGATCTGGTGGTAAGCCTTGTTCAGATCTAGGGTTGAGATGTATCAAGCGGAATTTAAGTGTTCCAAGATTTCCGCCATAAACGGAATCGGATACGCTTCTTTCTTCGACACCTCATTAACCCGTCGAAAATCAATACACAGACTGTAATTACCATCCGGCTTACAAGTCATTACCACCGGGCTGCACAACTCACTATTTGAAGGCTCAATTAAATTCTGCGCAATTAATATATTTGCTTCTGCGATTGACGCGTCACACACTTTAGGTGACATACGATGATTCCTCTAACGAATAGGAGGGTTCCCTTGCGTCTCGATCACGTGCTCGAAAAATTTCGCTGCGGATAACTTAGCGGGTTTCGGTTTTATTATACCCATCAAGAACTGGTCTAACCTCACTCTCTCCGCTTCGCCCGGCAAAGCAATGCCTTTAAAAGTGTCGACTTTATTCTCGTCCGCGGGACAAAACGCAAATTTTATGATCGGCTCGTCAGCCAACCACAACTGCCTGTCACGCAAATCCAAAACGAAACCGAACTTTTCCGCAAAGTCCATGCCTAGTACGCAAGTATCAGTTAGCCCAGGTATAATTTCAAAATTGATTGAATGAGTGGTTCCTGAAAAGGTGGCCGGCAGACATGCCTCACGAATGACAGGCTCGCCAATGACAGTGCCATTAGCCATCATGACAGCACCTTCCTTCGAGTTTTTAATCTTATAACCACCAGAACCAAGTATCTGTAACCCTACTGACCCAAAGTAAGTTCTAGATGAACCCGTGTCCCCTGAACATCTGAGAGTTTTGTAAGTCCAGCACTCAAAGATGGGTATGATTTGGAACGAGGGAGCGATTTTGAAGAACGAGTGGGAACATGGGTTCCCGAATTCAATTGAGCGACTGAGGGTGAGGAGGTCTCCCTCCTCGCTTCATAATTTGAAGCTGGGTGATTGAAATTCAATTCAGGTTGAGTTTCCGAAGGTAGCTTCTGAGGAAATTCAGGTTCAGCTCCAGAAAGTAGTTTCTGAGTTACTTCAGGTTGAGTTTTAAGACATAATTTCTGAATCAATTCAGGTTCACAAAATAATTTCTGATTCAACTCAGGTATATCACTAATAGCAAGTCTGCCAAACTTGACCGTGCTTGTTACAATTATGGCAAAACTTGGCCCATCGGGTATCACATTTTCTCCAACCGTGATCCGCCCGACCACAATTGAAGCAGGGTGGTTCAGCCTTTGGTTGAACCCTCTTTCTCAGAGGTGGATTTCGTCGTGTTAAGGCAGGCTTAGTTGAGGCCTGCGCCAAGTCCTATTCATTATGAGTCTCGCCCTTATTGGTGTTGGGAATGTGTTTATTATTATTATTTCGGGTTTGATTACCACTTCCCGAATTAGGCTTATTATCTGAAGAGGCCTTGGTGCCTGGTTTATCACCCAACTTTACCAACGCACTCACCAAGGATTCCAGAGAAGAATTGGTACTGCTGGATGCGTTGCCATTAGTAGTTTTGCCAGCTCCGCGAGAAAGCGGCGAATAGACCTTTGGAGATCAGGTCTGAGATTACGATGGGCCCTGTCCATCTGTTCTTGCACGGTAACAGGCCGTTGAAATTTCAGAAAAAAACCTGACACACAGGTTAGAAAATCAGCGGTTCTTTCATCATGAACGTGATAACGAGTGGAGAATTGTTCCTCAAGACGCCATTGGTAGTTTATGTCCCCGTACATCAGCAGGAATGCAGTTTTGAAATGTTGCGAGGTAGGCCAGGCATGTGAATTATAGCGGAACCATTGTAGAGGTAATTTGGCCAAAATAAATGGAATTCCTATCAACAAGTCCTCGTCCATGAAGCCTGAAACCGAACGCCCCTCCTCCAACCTGGTCAAAAAGTTTTCGGCACTTGTTGCATTATCACCACTGAAGGTTATTCCCCATTTTTTGACGATCGTATCCACAGTTTTATTGTGGGTTGAGGGAGGCATCCCAATAGTGGTCTACTGAAAGTAGGGACTAAACCTCTGTGGTAAAGACGCATACGGCGTAGACGCCGCGAAATCTGCCCCTAGGCCAGGCGATGCCCCTGTCGACACGAAGACTGAATTCCTGGATGGCAGAAAATTGTTGTACCCAGTAACCGGCTGAACGCGTTCCTGAGTTGACGGAGTTTGTATTGGGTCGCGTTGGGACGATGACGTCAGAAGATTATTTTCCCATCCCCTATTTAACCCCCTAAAAACGCGCGCGAGGATTGGTGGAGAACCGTGAAATGGCTCCATTTTGAGTGTCCACATGTTGCGACGCGATATCAACGCCTACCGACACCATACTTCGTGATGATGCTTGCGCGGTAATTGTATCATTGAGACAAAGGACGTACCCTGCACCGCAGCCACCACTTGTTTTAATACTGTTCGGTGCGTAAGGGATCGAGGTGTGGAATACTTCCATGACTGTGATTCTTCTATATTCATCTACCTTTCTACCCTCTCCTTTCTTTGTTAGCGGTATCACTAGTCCCGTCCTCCATTCTTCAGGCTATCCTGCACCTCTCCATACTTTGTTAGAGACTCTCCACATTTCTTACCTCACTCCTTCCCCACCATATTTCAGCGCTCTATTTTCCATACCATCATTTCCTGTTGCTTTATTTCTTTTTAACCCCCAACAGTCCTTTGAAGTACTTTGTCCACTCTCTCATTTCTATCTCCTCATTCACGGCCTTCCTTTTCCCTCCTTACATATTTACCACCTCTCATTCCTTCCCTTCCTTTACTGCTTTCTGTACCTTCTGCATGTACCTTTCCTTCTCCTTCTGCCTTTTTGGTTCAACTTTCTCTCATAATCTTATTTTCTTCGATTATAAACTAGGGTGGGTCGAAAATAAATACTTTTGGAATTCAAAATCGCTACAACGCGGAAAAGTAGCATATTGGGTTCCTAAAAAAGTATAATTAATTTGGAATTGATCGACATGCAGCTTGGTTACCCGCGCTCAAAAAAAAAGGTTTCGAAAATTTCTTGTTTGCAGAGTTTTTGAATTTGATTGAGTTTCAATTTTTTTTACATACCTGGAGGTCAAAAAAGTCTTCTGAATTTGTTTCGGATTTTAATCTATCATTTTCTGAGAGATAATTTCTATTTAATTTACCATTGTTTTCGGCATTTTTTTTAACACGTTTGCAAACAGATCTTTATAATTTGTAGTTTAAACATTTTTCTGAGCATGAGTGGGTTTTTTAAACATGGAAATACACTAGAAAAAAATCTACAAGACTCAGGAATCGAAATTGGATTGACAGCAAATTTTCTTATTTCGGAATTTTGTATCTAAAAAAATTAATTTTTTTTTCTTAATTGAAAACAGCAACTTTTACAAATGCTGAATCGGTGTTTATTGAATTTAAAAAGTTACCTGTGAACCTGATTTCCTTAGATGAAATTCTTTTTTCAACTGAAAGAAGGCATGGTTCTTTATGCATGCAATTTCACCTAATTTTTTTCATGCAATTTCGAAAAATGTTAAACTTATAAATAAAAACAATTAATTCTGTTAGATACAAAATTCCGAAATAAGAAAATTTGCTGTCGTTCGAATTTCGATTCCTGGGTCTTGTCGATTTTTTACCAGTGTAGTTCTTTGTTCAAAAAACCCACACATGCTCAGAAAAATATTTAAACCACAAGCTATAAAGATAAATTCATAAAATACCAAAATAAAAATTTAAAAAACTCGCTGTATTCCCAATTTCGATTCCTGGGTCTTGTGGATTTCATTTCTAGTGTATTTCTATGTGTAAAAAACCCACACATGATCACAAAAATGATTCAACTACAAGTTATGAAGATAAGTTCACAAAATACCAAAATAAAAAATTCAGAAATTCGCTGTATTGCCCATTTCGATTCCTGGGTCTTGTGGACTTTTTTTGTAATGCATTTTTGTCACTATAACGTTTTGATGTACCTCAAATAATTATCCTCCTATTTGCAAACGTGTTAACAAAATTTTCCGAAAACAACGGTAAATTAAATAGGAACTATCTCTCAGGAAATGATAGATTGTATTCCGAAAAAAATCAAGAAGACTTTTTTGCCCTCCGAGTATGTAAAAAAAATTGAAACTCAATAAAAATTAAGAACTCTACGAACAAGAAATTTTTTAAACCTTTTGTTACGAGCGCGCGTAACTGAGCTACATGTCGATCGATTCCAAACTGATTATACTTTTTCAGGACCCCAATACGCTACTTTTTCGCGATGTGGCGATTTCGAATTCCAAAAGTATTTATTTTCGACCCAACCTATTGTACACCCTTTCGTCAATCTCTCCGTTTCTCCATTTTCTTACATTCTTCTTCACTTTCTCTTAACTCTCCTTGAATTCCTCGTCCCACCAACCCTTTTACGTTCAGTTCTCCTCTCCTCCTGATCTCAACTCTCCTCTTATCTTTTCA
Source organism: Andricus curvator (assembly GCA_932195095.1). NCBI lineage: Eukaryota > Metazoa > Arthropoda > Insecta > Hymenoptera > Cynipidae > Andricus > Andricus curvator. The sequence goes on from CAKNYM010046689.1 coordinate 45,454, forward strand.
ATCACTTCTTTCATTTTTTCTATCACATCGCCTACCCCTTCCTCTACGATACATCTTAGACTCTCTTTCTTAATTGTTTCTATAAATTCTCTGAATTAATATCCTTCCCAGCGCGCTATGTTTACCTTCCTTTCCTTTCCTACTTCCTTCTTTCCTCTCGCCCGCTAAGGACCCCCCCCCCCCCCTCCCTTCTAACATCGCTATTATTGGAAAGTGCTCCAAGCCTATCTCATTACCCACTTTCATTCTGACCATCAGCTTCTTTAATCTTTCTTCTGTTAGAATGTAGTCTTATCACGGTTTCCCCTTTGCCTATGAACGTTATTTCACCATTCTCGTCAGATAAACAGATAAACCACCCTGCCTCTCCCATGAGGTTCAGTAGTACCCGATCCTCCTGATCAGCTTCTTTATATTTCGAGTTCCTTATGAATACATATTTCTCTTGATCCCATACCTCTCTCCTTGATCCCCATTTTAAGCATTCAGGTCACCCCCATCAATACCAGACCATCGTCTTTTTCTTCCATCCACCTCCTTATAAGTTTCCATCCCTGCTCTCCCTCTCTTCTCCCACTTCAGTTCTTCTTAGCAATACTTCGCCCCTTGTTACGCTACATTCCTCTGATCTCTGTTCTATCATAAGACCCTTTCTCACCCTTGAAACCATGCCGCCCACCCCTATCCCTTTTACGTGTTCCTTCTTGCTTCGAACCAACGATATCCGTAAAATAATTATTGCAAGGAATTTCTTCAAAATTCATTGTAAGTATTACTATTAATAAATCACATATATGAATGTAATAAATATGGAAAACAAAGATATTATATAGCTGAATTAGGAATCTTGAAACTCTGAATACGGCGCTAATGAAAAAGGTTTAATTTTTAAAGAGGTTTGAAATTTATTATTTATATTATAATAATTGTTATTAATAATAATATAACAGTAGGCTGTTTCGTAAATAAAAATTATTTTAATCAAATATGTTGGATTTATTAATTATAACTGTATGGTCCAACCTCTAACGTTTATCAGTTGAGAGTGCTAGGGCAACCCTGTCATATAATGATTTAACACCCTTACAGTCAGTTGTTTCTAGATCGCGTTACGGCAAACACCTTTTTGTATATTCGCCTAATAAATTACTTTGTTCTTCCTGTAGACTGCGTCTATTTTATATGTGCATATTACCTAATCTGCTAACAAAATATATTTTCATTTTATTTCGCTTTATTTTATTTTGATTTTACAGCATTCTTCTTTTTGAACAGAAAATTTTTTCCCTTGTAAACAGGCTTACTTTATATGTGTATCTGATGATGAAAAATGTTATTTTGCTTTTGAAAATGTTGGTTTCTTCATTAAAGAAAGTCATTCTGCTCTAAATTGTGCATGATTGTACGTTTTATTTCCGCCTTCACTGTCATAAAGAGATTTAGGAATCAAAATATCTTTGAAAAATAAACTTCATCTGTCCAATGTGTCTGACAATAAACAATGACATTTACAATTAAACATGCGATAGTGACTAGTATATATATAGATACAAAAACATGCTGCAGTATATACAATAATTATATTGTACACGACATTTTCCACGAGAAAGTTTCCTCTATTTTAAAACTATGGAAATTACTACTGGTACTCTGTGGTCAACTTTAGTGGTCTTCTTTATTTCTATCGGTAATATAACATTATGTTACATATCTAATAGCTTAAGTGATCTTTTAGCTGCAGTCTATTATTTTATATTGGGAATTATTACAATTAAAAAATAATTATACAAATTACACTTTTCTACGCCCTAGAACTACCCCCAGATTTTTGAGATATAGTTTAAATTGTAGGTGAAAGCTGCAATTCTCATTCAATCCGAATGCATCAATAGCTGATTTTACTTTTCAAAAAATTCTGCACAACTTTATTTGGTTGGTTTTCCATTAAACTTATTTTTAGAAATCATACATTTAGCATTCTTTTTTTAATAAATATTTTTCTAAACAATTTTGATTTTAACAAAAACCAACCCAACATAATTTTTAAGAATTTTTCAAAAGGAATGAAATCAGCCCTTGATCGTTGGATTGGATAAGAATTTCGGCTTGTTTCTACAGTGAAAATAAAAACACAATCATTCAAATAACTTTTTTTAATTTTGATATAAAAATTTTTAACCAGAGCTTTTTTTAAATAAGTTTCTTTCACTGCCGTAAATTTGAATTCGGATTTTTGTAGTGTTCGTATGTAAAACAAAAGCCCATATCTTAGCGTCAGAGTCCAAGGAAGCACTGTGTGGCGCAAGCCCCACGAAGTTTAACACGTATTTCCCATAAGAAAAAAAAAGACGTTTTTGTAAATTTTATACAGAATCGTGAATATTAGCTTAATCTAGTCGAAACTCAACATTTCTCTTCAGAAATAACCATAAAATATTAATAAAATATTACTTTTCAAATATCACCCCCATAAGTATGTTTTATAGGGTCCCCCATAAGTGAAAAAATAGGGTTTGCTAGTTTTTGGCGCTAATTACGATTTTTTGCGTTTTTTTTCAATGCAAATTATTTCTAGTGCATGAAATACTACTTTATACTGATAACAAGATGTTTTCAAAAATTGTTTAAAGAATTTATTTTTTTTTTTGGCAATTTTTTCTTAGAATAGAGTTAGAAAGTCGCAATATTTTTTAAAATGTTCCACTTTTTATCCAATTTCCGATTATGATGAAGTGATACTTAATTAATGTTGACAAATATTATTGTTCAAATAATTTATTATTATTGTTATTAATATTATTTTAGAATAATACAAGAAAATAGCAGTTTTTTCAACAACTTTCCACTTTTTGTCCAATTTTCAATTTAAGTGAGGTAAATAATTGAATTGACTTAACAAAATGAAATTTTCAAACAATGTATGATGATTTTTAATAATATTCAACTTAAATAATGCCCGAATGTTGCTGTTTGTTCTGAAATTTTCAATCATTTGTCTACTTTTCATTTTGAGTGAATTATTAGTTAATTGAGTTTAGCAAAAATAATTATTTGAACAAATTATCATTATTTATAACTATCTTCTGCTTTATTCATGCTAGATAATTGCGTTTTCTTCTGAAATTTTTAACTTTCAACCCACTTCTTACTTAGTAAAGTAAAAATAATGCAAGTTAACGAACATAGTTGTTTAAACAATTTATTATTGTTTACAACTATCTTCTCTTACATAAGTCCTAAAAAATTGCGGTTTTTTCTGAACTCTTAAAGTTTTTGTCCACTTTCCACTTAGTGAGGTAATAATTAATGCAAATTAACAAACATGCTTATTTAAACAATTGGTTATTGTTTATAGCTATCTTCTCTTAGAGTAACGCTAGAAAGTTGCCGTTTTTCTAAAATCTTTAGTTTTGCTTTGACTTTTTAATTATGAACAAATAATAAGTGAACCTCAACAAGAATCATTTTTTAATTTCTATTTCATTTTCTTGAATGAATAATTTTTGCTCTTTTCCCAATGTTTGAAAAAAATTAATTTCTACAAAAAAGCTATCTGACACAAGAGACAAAAAGAATGGAATAATTAGAAGTACGTGGGAGGACGAGGTCCTTAAATGACTTATAAAAGTTGTTTTTTTTTTAATCACAACAAGAAGTTTATTGCAAAGCTTATAAAAAAATAATAGTCAAAGCAGAATTTGGAATTGCATATGTTTCAATATTAGCCCCCCTCTCCTTCCCTGGAAAATACAAGTCTCGTCGATAATAATATACATATATGAAGATTAAAAAAAAACCGTTTTGAATATTCAAACCGGTGTATTGTATTGAATTCAAAGGTATTTATTTGATCAAGATTATAATATCGTATTTATTTTAATTTAAATAAAAGAAATAGAAAGGAAACGAAATAATCGACTATAGATGCTATAGATGTTGACATAAAGCGATAGCTTTAACCTCAACATTCAATACTTTGATTTTGCACTTGATAAAATATATATTCGCTCTTTAGCGGAAACACTTTTTAAAAAATAGCAGCATGATTCCAAAGTTAAAAAATATATAATTTTATAATACTTGTTGCGCAAATAAACAAATTGATTTTAAGGTTAAAGTGCACATACGTCCCGGCATCCCATATATATAACACTGTTGAATATCAGTAAAGTACGGGTTTCATGTTATCAAAAAAGCATATTTGATAGTTTTCTATTTTAAATAAAAATATCTTCTTACGTTGAAATGATCTTCGCAACAATATACTGTTGACGTTAAGACGTGGTAGGGCACATGTCACGACGAACAATTTTGTACCATTTTTTTCGTTCCTCACCTTTGGGTATAGATATGAATAATTTTCCTGAATTTTTGACAAACGTGTTCTTGCATGGAGGCAAAAAAC
>CAKNYM010046690.1:0-56268 GCA_932195095.1 Andricus curvator
AAAAAAAAAAAAACGAATTTTCTATAAAACAATTGAATTTTCAAGCCGAAAATGTGAATAAAAAAAACATAATCTTCAACCAAATAGTTGAATTTTCTATCAAATTGTTAAATTTTCAATCCAAAAAGATAAATTTCCTACAAAAAAGTTGAGTTTTCAATTCAAGAGTGAATTTTCACCAAAGATATTTGAATTTTCAACCAAAGCAGTTGAACGTTTAACCTATAAAAGTGTAATTAGCAACAAAAAATATAAATTAAAAAAAAAAGTTTAAATATTAACCAAATAGTTGAGTTTTTTACCAAAATAGTTGAATTTTCAAGCCAAAAAGACGAATTCTCTACCAAACAGTTGACTTTTCAACATAAAAATATGAGAATTTTCAACCCAAGAAGACGAATTTTCTACAAAAATAGTTGAATTTTCAACCCAAAAATACTTTTGACCTTTTCAACCAAATTATAAAAAATGTTGACCAAAAAAATATAAATTTTTAACCAAAATAATTAAATGTTCAACCAAATAGTAGACTTTTTAACCGAAAATAGTTGAATTTTCTTATAGAGTTCTATTCATTCAGTTCGCATTTAAGCGAAAACCCGAGAAAAAGGGAATAAATGGAAAGTTTCTTGAAAACAGGGGAAAATAGAGGAATTCTGTGAAAAAGGGGAAAAGAGACGAATAGGGGAAAGAGTATGAAGTCTGCGTGTTTCAGGGAATTTCATCTCATTTCCTTAGATTTTGCAAATATAAATGTTTTGATCAGATTTTGAAAAAATTGCAGTTATGGAGATAGGTATCTGGAGAATGAAACCGCACAAGCGGCACTAAAGAATTAAAGCCTAAATGTAAAGTTACGATGGCTCGTGTTGGCCATGACAGCCTTGTCTTCGAGAATCTCTTTGCGTTCTCTGAACCGAAGCTTTCGTTCATTGCCAATGAATGAGTCTGCAAGATCATCCAACCGAAACTATTAAAGATCGACTAGGATACTAGATCAGATCGCTCGTGCCTGCATGTCCGATCTGCCTGGATCTGCCTTCCTGACTGTTCCTGACTGCTTGGATTGCTTATGAAATTATGTCTTAACATAGAAACAATATAGTCTAGCCTGTAGACCAGTCAAGACTATATATAGCACACAAGCACATAAAATGTAATGCACTCACACTCTTCAACTCTAACGTTTTCTATGACACCAAGTCTTTTTATAGACTCTATTACGTTACACGCATGTTACATTGTGCTCCACGTACAGACAGTCCGGAAATTTTATTTCAATTAATTCAGCCTTCATTCAAGATACATTTATCCATCTTTAATTAACCTAGAAATCTAGATCTTAACAGACATTTTTATGTATTCTTTTCAGAAACAGAAAACTTTCAATTTATGCGCGATTTCCACTAATTTCATTAATCTTATAACCATGCTGAAAAACACAATTAAATATGTATTAAATTCTCGCAAAATGCTTCCTTTAAATATTGTTAATTTGTTTTATACATTCCAGTAGCTAATGACTGCTTTAGGTCTTCATTTAATAAAAGAACATTTTTTAGTTGTTAAGATTTAAATATGACTAATTCCATTTGAAATCAGGCAAAATTTCAACAAAAGTCTAGGTCATGGTGTCAGAATGATTTTTTATTTGGATATATAATTCTAGAGTAAAAATAAGGAGACACGTATTTCACAGTTTGAACACAAAATTTTTTCAAATTTTTACAATCATTTAAAGATTATCTGCAGTATTGCAGTATTTTCCGAACAAGCAGATGTGCTCAGGATTTTTTTCTATTATTCGACGTAGGAATTCTTGTTCTTTCAATTGATTCCAAAAAAATTCTAAAATTTAAAAAAATTACAAAATGGAGGCTTTCTAACAACGACGGATACAAAAAAAAGTTAAAATAGAAGTTTACAAGTCTGAAAAATTTCTCCAAAAATACCGCTATTTTTTTATAGCTTACATATTTTACGAGAAAAAAAAAAGAAAAAAAATGAATGTGTGGTGCATAAAACGGTTCATAAGAAAGTAGATTTCATTTCGATCCTAAATGAAAAATTGTATTAAAAAAAATTCTCGGCCTCAAAAAGTTGTTGATTTTATTTAACACATACTTATAGTATGTATTTGTAACACTGCTATGCACTTTAATTTATAACTCTTTGATTCGAACAGCCTATGTTATATATTCAATGTTTGTTCTTATTTCTCAATGATAGGTAGTATTAATTTACTTTTAAACACACATATCTAATTACTGGACCACGATCTTGGTTTTAAGAATACTATGTATATTTTTGTACCTTAGAGGGCTACTTAGCCCTAGGGACTTTTTCAATCAATTACAATTATTACAAAAATGGTTTAGCCCGCATAAATCTGAAAGGATGCCTTTACATTAGCAGCAACGTGTTAAAAATATTTGAAAACATAAAAAAAGGTGGGGTTCTCCTGAAAATCTCCTTTGCATGTTTTTAAATTCGATAATAAAAGAATAATTAAGATTTTCTGGCAAGCCCCACCTTTTTTACGTTTTCCAATATTTTAAAAAGTTTTTTCTAAAATTACAATTTTTCTCTCGCAAACGATGCAAGCAAGCCATCACACAAAAAACAAGAGATATTTTTTGTAAAACTTTTCCAGATGTTGAAACTTCTATCTTAACATTTTTTGCATCTTTCTTTGTTACAGAGAAAAAAGCAAAAATTCGATTTTTTAAAAATAGTTTTGTTTCCAATGTAAAGCAGTTGTTTACCCAGAACGAAACTCTGGAGATATGTAGTACATATTACCATCTATCTCTCTCAAAAAAAAATTTAGGTGGTGTTTTTGACCAAATCCACTTTCAAAAAATGTAGAAAAACTGCCGCCACTAAGTAATTTTTTTAATATTAAAATTTTTTTTTGAATCAATTGAAAGAGCAAGAATTCCCACGTCAAAAACAAAAAAACGGAAAATCTCGAATACCTACGCTAGTTCGGAAAATACTGCATTTTGAAACAAATTGCTGTTAATTTTTCAGAATTTCGCAGGTAATCTTCAAATAATTGTAATAAATAAAAAAAATGGATTTCTTTATTTTCTTTAATTTCACAATAGAATGCTGTCTCCAAATGCCAAAACATTTTGACACCCTCAGCTGGACCCCTCTGCCTTATTGGAAATAGAATTGGTCAAACAGGGTATTTGAATTACTTTAAAAGATTGTATGAGTCAACAAGACATTTCTGTGAATTTTGACTATTATCTCATGATATCTCAAAGGATTTTATGGTAACTCAGTTCCTTTTTTAAACGAATTTGATGGCATTTCAAAGAATTTCTAGAAATTTCAATGTGATTTAAATAACTCTCAAAGTATTCCAAATTGATTAAGATATCATAATATTTTAAAGGATTTATTTACACAGTTTATAGAAATTCCATGATAATGTTGACATTTTTTAAATTTCATAGTTATTCAAGCTTTTTATGGAATTTCGTAGTATTTAATAATAGTAATTTAAAAGAATTCTTCGAAATTATATGATCAAATATATTTTGAAATATCCTTTGATATTTCATGACATTTCTTTAATTTTTTATGGAATTTCCTCAAATTTGTACGAGCTTTTATAACAGTTTCCTGACATTTCAAGGAATTTCTTGAATTTTTGTATGGAATTTTACGGCATTTCAAGGAATTTGAGAAGAATTTAAGAAATTTTTATTATATTTAATAATATTTCAGCCAATTTATGATTACTAAATTTCATATTACTAATTAATTTACTTTACTACAAAAAAATAAACATTTAAACAGGGCTCATTTGTTTTGAAAAGACTAAACTTTAATTTCGTACGTGTGCTTAAATCAAAATTTGCTTGAAAATGTAAAAAATGTAAACCGGAAAAATGTAATTTGTATTTAGAGGAAGTTTTTAAAGACGAACGAACAAAAATTTTGTTGTTATGTATAATAAGAACGTTTTACCTAGAAATATACAAATACTGACGAAATTATTAGAAAACGAAATAAAAGGAAAAATTAGCATGCATTTCGGCCACGGTCGGTACTCCTACTCAAAAATACACGTCATGTGTATACAATTACATCAACGAAAAGAATTATTTTTGAATAAACTACTTCCTTCACTTCATTTAAATTGTTAATTTCAGTATTGGTTACTTCCAAAATCGTTATGGTTTTAATTTGGATATTTTTATAATGCTTACTCATTTATACATTTGTTATTTGCAATTTATGATACTTTAGATGTTAGAAGATTGGACTTTTATATATCCAGACTGTTTACACTTGGATTTTACAGAAAAATTAAATTGTCTCGAAGCCGGCAGATTATAACGCAAAATTATGCAGAATATAAAAGATGCGACTCATTAAAATGAATTTTTTGTTATCATAAGGTTTTAAAATAATTATGCACGCTACTCCACATATTTTGAGGTCTTTGATATACGTTTAAATTATTTTTATTTTCTTAAATAACAATTCACATAAATATGTAAATTTATGTACTATTTTTGAAAATTTGCATATCTCCTTAAGCATGGATAATTATAAAAAAAACTTATGAAAAAAAATCATTTTAATAAATCGCATCTTTTATATTCTATATCATTTTGCATTATGATCTGCCGTTTGTGAGAAAAAACATTCTTTTGTTGTAAAAACAGACAGATTCGCGATGAGCTACCCCTAATATTGATTATTAATTCCAAATTTGAAGAATTTTTAATTTGTCATACGTTTCCAAATTCTAAAGCTTTCAGTTTTGGATGATCGCTAATTCATCCCGATTTTATTTCTGATTTTTTTGAACATACATTCCAAATTAGGAAGTTTACAACTGGAAAATACGAAATTCACGTAAAGATAGTAGTATATTCCTGAGGAATCAAGCAGTTTCTGATTTCACCAAGTCCCAAACAAATAGATAATGTTAATGGCTTACTTCCCTGGAGAAAGAAGATAAAAGTCATTCTTGTAAATCATGCTAATTATCACCATCATCACAAATTACAATTATCCAATTGCTTGTCTAGAGATTGAGGCTCTTTTCCATCTCTTTTCCCTCTCAAGAGTTTCTCTCCTATCACTGTTGTTTAACCATCGACCGACCAACCTACCGACCGCGACCTACTCGTCAAGAGTCTGGATTTACTGAAACACAAGGCTTTAGCTAGAAAACGCATTTCGCAACTCGAAAGGCGTTTTCCAACCTTCCTTCTTTTCTATTTTCTGCAAAAAAAACTACTTCGAACAGTTTCTCTACATTCGTGGAATTTATTTTGCAATTTAAACATTTTTTCAGTGCGCTTGTTTACTAAGAAAAGAATCCGTATCTCAAATAGAGAGGATCCCAAATCTCAAAAATCCAAAAAGAACAATAAAAAATAGAAAGAATAACAGTTTTTAAATATGTAGTTAAAATTTATTCATGGAAAACAAATTAAATTCTGTAAAATATGGAGGTTGTAAGCAAGGCAATTTTTCAGGGCCAGCAGGCCGAAAAATAAACGTTTATCTATCTACATGGAAAACAAATTAGCATTATAAGAAAATATTGGTACAAAAACGGAGGATACAGTATTTTTTTAACAACCAAGAACATTTGTCTGGCCTCAAGAAAATGTACTTCTTTGAAGAAAATGAATTTTCTTTCGAAATTAGAAACTTTCAAAACTCTCAATATTAAAAAATCGAAAAACTCTAAGTACGGCAGATATTTTTTATTGACTATTTTTGAAGTGAATTGTGCAAATCGTGTCACAAGCAATTTTATTTTGTTATTAAGTATATGAACCCTCAAAAAATGTTTTGAAGATGGGAGCCATCCGCGTTTTATTAAAAGTAAACAATTATATTCTCCGGTCAAACTGTGCATGATACGGAAAAATATTAACAAGCAAAATTATTCATCTTAAAAAGGTCTACCAATTTTCCGGTAAAGCTATGGAAGATGCCAAAAATGTTGCTAAGCAAAGTTGATAATTTCAAAAAGATCTACAAATTTTATTTAGACCATTTTTTAAATAAAACGCATAGTTTTTGTTTTAATCGTAACAAATCACATTAAAAAGAAAAAAAATGCGCAGGGAGCAGATTTTCTTCATAATATTATTTTTTTTAAATGTTCCAAAAAAAGTTACAGTAATATTTTCAGCTCCTTCATTTCAAATTTCTTTCCTTTTTACAATTTTTACACGAAAATTTGAAAAAAAATTTTTTTTCACATAAATCTTTAAAATGTTCTACAATCATTACCTATTTTAGTTCCCTGACATTGATTTAGTTGACCAATATACACATCAATTGAATAGGGATTCATATTTACAACTCTTGTTTAGCAAATATGTATAACATAAGTTCACATAACTTTTTTAAATAGGGCCTCGGTAAATAAGTCCATTATCTCGATTGTCTCCCATCCTAAAAACATTCCATGCGGTGTTAAACACAAAAAAATCTCCCCGTTTGTGACACGAAAAGCATAATTTGTTACCTTATCCGTTGGACTAGAAAAACTGCCAGTAAAATCCACCGAAAGGTCCTTTGATAAAAAAAACAGTTCGAAAGCATGACAAATTTAAAAACAAAAATTTTTAAGAATTCAGAATCTATAAACTGTCAAAACTGAAAACCATCCAAAATTACGAATATATATATATATATATATATATATATATATATATATATATATTGAGAGTTTTTAAATCAGTTTAAAAAGTCGGAATATTCAAATTTTAAAAGAGCTCGAATTGAAAAGAATCAAAATTTTGAAGAAATAACAAATCTATTGAACACAATTGAAATAACGACCAAAAATGAAAAATCTAAATATGTATAGGAGTCGAAATCCAAAGAATTCACATTTAGAAATATCCAAAACGAGAATCATCCTGAATTGGAATCGGAAATATACTACAAGTGAAAGAATGGAAATTTATAAAAAGTAAAAATTAAAGCATCCCAGTCTATAATAAATCCGCAATTGAATAAACAGTCTTTATTGGAGCGCATGTGTTGGAAATAAGTAATGCAAGCTTTTCGACTTTTTGAATATTTAAATTGAAAAATTCCACCAGAAAAAAAAACTATAAGCAGTCAAAATTCAAATTTATGAAGCAAGAGCATCGGTAGTGCGGACGCCAACATCTGGCATTTGAGAAAATTTTCCCGAACCTGTCCAGGCCTGCTCTAAAGCTTACAACACTTGGAGACGTTCAATTTTCAAAAAGTTATTTAAAATTAAAATTAAAAAAGTTGAAAATCACATGTAAAAAATTAAAAAAAAATTAATCTTGTTTCCTTATTTTCAATTAAGTATTTTTAATTAAAGTTATTAGCAGTTAATTACAAATTTCGCGCTCGGTGCTTCGCGAACATGAGGCGAGATAAATACAGAAAGATCGATCTGCTCCATTTATATTTGACACTTAATTAACAATCATGTTACATACTATCCGCCTATATTAAAAAGTTCAAAATATTTTAAATTTCTTAAATATTATGATTAATAATAATAAGATAATGAATAAATAAAATACGCATTTATTTTTTGTAACTTTGAAGGCATTTCCAATAAAAAATTACTCTTATCGCAGTTTGTATAGTTTATAAAATAAAAAATACAATAATAAACTCTGAAAAAAACGAATTTCACCATAAAAGGCTTATTTGCAGTTTTTATGGTAGAAAATTACTCGTGTGGTGGTTTGCTAGATCAGAGTACTAGATTATGATTTTTTCCTAGCGGACGAGCTGATTTACGAGCTTTTAAATTAATATTGATGCTTCGACTTAGATGAACCTTTTACCTGATCGGCTTAAAAGATCTAATCGAGTTAAAAGATATAATCGATTATTGCCTTGCTTCAAGCTATATCCAAATTGAACCATACACGGCTAGCCTCGATTAAGTTCAACCTAAAAGTACTTGCACATCCAGTTTCTCTTTTGTACGTGTTTCCGGGAAGCCCCCCGGTTATTTTAAGCCAAAAAAAAAAAAATCGTACTACGTGTTTTTGAGAAAAAAGAGTTTGTCATTTTTAGCTATTAAAAATCTCATTTTTTTCAAAAACGACGCAAAATGTGAATAGCATTTCATAGTTCAAAATTGTGTCGCTTCCTAAAATCTATAAAATTATACCCTTACCAGATGTTTATCCTGTATAATTCAACAAAGTTTTCAAAAAAGATAGACAAAATCAATAAACATCGACTAAAAGAGCATTTATTTTAAAGAACTTTAACACATTATTTTTAAAAACGTCTGTTTTTAGTAAATTGACTATGTCAAGAACATGTACCATGGGATTATTAATAAGGTTCCTGAGCTTCCAAGTAGAGAAAAATTGATTTTTATCTCTAAAATTGAAGAAATATAATTTTTAACGATTCGAAATATCATTTTTCTCGAACACTATAAACAAAATATGAATAGCAATTCATAGTTCTAAATTGGTCCCCTTCCTGAAATATATGAAAATGTACCCTTACCCGATGTATATCTTCTGTATTTTAACAAAAAATTTCAGAAAAAAATATCAAATAAATTTAGCTTCAATAGATTTTTGATATTTAGTTTGAAAATTTTGGTTAAAATAAACATGATTATGTGCTAAGGGTACATTTTCATAGATTTCAGGAAGGGGAACAATTTTGAACAATTAATTGCTTTTCAAATTTTGCTTAAATTTCGATGAAAATGAGATTTTGTATCATTAAAAATTATATTCCTTCAATTTTAGCGATAAAAACCAATTTTTCTTTACTTTGAAGCTCAGACACCTCAATAATCTCATGGAACATGTTCTTTACATAGTCAGTGAATTAAAAACAGACGTTTTTAAAAATAAAATGTTAAAGTTCTTTAAACTAAATGCTACTTTAGTCGATTTTTATTGATTTTGTCTAGCTTTTTTGAAATTTTTTGTTAAAATATACAAAATAAGCATCTGGTAAGGATATATTTTCATAGATTTCAGGAAGGGGAACAATTTGGAACAATGAATTGCTATTCATATTTTGCTTATTTTTCGAGAAAAATGAGATTTTGAATCCTTAAAAATTATATTTCTTCAATTTTAGAGATGAAAACCAATTTTTCTCTACTTTGAAGCTCAGAAACCTTATTAATAATCTGATGGTACATGTTCTTGGCATAGTCAATAAACTAAAAATAGAAGTTTTTAAAAATGTGTTGAACTTCTTTAAAATAAATGCTATTTTAGACGATTTGTATTGATTTTGTCTATCTTTTTTGAAAAATTTATTTAATTATACAGGATAAACATATGGTAAGGGTATAATTTTATAGATTTTAGAAAGCGAAACAATTTTGAACTATCAAATGGTATTGATATTTTGCGTCGTTTTTGAGAAAAATGAGATTTTTAATAGCTAAAAATGAAAAACTCTTTTTTCTCAAAAACGCGTAATCCGATTTTTTTCTTTTTATAGCTTAAAATAACGGGGGGTATCCCTGAAACACGTACAAAAGAGAAACTGGATGTGCAAGTACTTTTGGGTTGAGCTTAATCGAGGCTAGCCGTGTATATTTTCTTGTTTAATTTGTCTGATGGTTACTACATATTACAAAATTTTAAACACAAACATTTATAAGTCCAAAAATGAAAATGAATTGACAACACTTTTAATCCACCCAAATTTTAAGACGTCATTTATAAATTATGGAAATTTTGCGGCATCAAAAATTAAAAAATGGTAAATTCTGAAGTACAAGAACATAATTATAAGCTTCTAGGCAGATGTTGATAGTCATTATTATACAGTGTGAAAATAATTGATTTCCTTATTTGAGAAATATTGCTACCCTATCTAGAAGCTTTTACATAGACACGAAATCGTCCAAATAAACAAAATCTAAAGCATACATAATAAAAAAAAAAACGTACATCGATATACTTAAAATAGAAAAAAATTCAGTTGATTTAATAACAGAAGTGTGACAGTACAGAATTAGATAACCAATAAGTAGGAATATTTCAGAATAGCGAAAGAACATTCTGTAAAATCGAAATCACCACTAAAAGATAAGGCAAAAAACCATTTCCGAGATGACGTGTTGCTGATTCAAGCCCAAGAAATTTGATTAGAAAATGTTATCCAGTTTCGAGGAAATATATGTGTCAGCTGGCAATCTGGTGACACTGACCACAAATTGGAAAAGACTAGGCTGCGGATTGCGATAAAAAATGTAATCTTCAGTTTAAATAAAAGAAAAATACTTAATCTCGAGATATTGAGTTGCTGAATGAGGGTAAAAAAGTTTTGATCTAAAAAAGTGAACCAACTCCGCATAAATCGTCCAAGAATTTTGAGATTAAAGTTTAACAGGTTTCGAAAATCGGATTTCGGTAGCGATTGAAAATTGAATTTTCAATTTTTCACAAAAATAAAAACTTGCTCCTGAGATATGGGGATGCTGAATAAGAATAACGAATGTTTTTATAGAAACAAATTATTCTGTTCAGAGAAAATCAAAATTTAGTGTGACGGTATCACACTGAGATAGACAAATTATTCGGTGAAAGGACTATAAAAAGAATTTATTTTCCCAATAAACGATAATAATTTCCAAAAATATCTTGAAGGGAAGAAAAAAAATTATTACTAAGCTAAAATACTACGCTAAAATTTTAATTAAAATTCAATTTCACATTTTTTTATTACTACATATTGTATTAAAAAATGAAAAATAGAACAAATCTTTTTATCACGACGAATATTTGATTTGTTAAGAATTTTGCATGCAATAAACCCATTTTGGAACAAACTTTGGTTATCTAGCTCTGTACTGCCACCCTTCAACTCCAAAATACAAAAGCATTTGAAATTTTTGAGACGCTATTGAAAAAAATCAAATTTATTTATCTCAAAAAAAAAAAATATAATTTTTTCAAATTTAAAGGCAATATTGATTTTCATTCAAGCTTAAAACTCGAGTCAAAAGCAAAGACATTTTTATAGATTCTACATCTCGTCAGCTTTCACTGTAATTTTCTGCATTCCACAGTAATTCACTTTTTACCATTTATTGCATCTTGGGATTCTACAACTCTTTTATTTTGCCGCCATGTTTTCATTTGTTTACTTTTCTTTCTTGATTGTTTACTTCGTCTTTTATTAATCTATTATTTTTTCATTCTTTTTAGATATTTTTACAAAAATTAAAAATATTGATAATGGCTTTGATTGTATCAGTGGAAAACAAGGATTTGCAAAACTTTCGTTGCGTGGGCAAACTGCATTCGGGATGTAGGCAGTTCTAGTTCGCCGTGATTCTCGCCAACGCGAGATTTGTTATGGTTTCGAGAAAAAAAAGAAAGAAAATCAACTATATACTTGAATCACAATCGCAAGAAACGTTTAAAACGCTATACAATTCCAAAGAATAGAAATTGAAAGAAAATAAAACTATTCACTAAAATGTCATTGAAAATTGTTGGCTTTTGAAAAGCACACAATTCACAGTGAAATAAAAAAAAAAGATATAATGCAAGATTCCTGTTACCGACATTTACCTGCGTTCAAAGGTTCGTGTCCGTGCTAAATACAAAAGCTTCCTTATTCAGCACCGACACCAACCTTCGAATGTCGGTAACAGGAATCTTGAGTCAAAAATACTGTAAAAGGTATTTGAAGGGTTGCAGTAAAGAAATAGATAACCAAAATTTTTGCCGAAAAGGGGGGTTTTGCATACACAATTCTTAAAAAATCAAATACAGGTTGTGTTAAAAGGATTTGTTCTAAATCTCATTTTTAATACAGTAATAAAAAAATTGGCAATTCAAAACTAAGTAACTGATTGTCTGCGCTTGTCTCCCTTTTTCTTATTTTTTCTTTCTATTGCCACACCTCATACCTTTGCAACGTACAACACAATTTTCTATATACTGTATAATTTCGAATAGAAAGTTAGACTCATTACTACATTTAAAAAAATACAATTTTAAATAAAATATTCTCTTCATGCACATTTTTATTTAATTTTCAGCTTGGTAACCTTTTCCTGACCATATCCTCTTCTTAACAGTTTTTAAATACAATACATTAAAATTCAAACCTAAAATCTTCAATCATCATTTTCTACAAAAACAAAAAACTCTGTTTCAAGCAATTTATTGCCTTGCCATTAGGACGATATTTCTTGAAATTATTATAGTTTTTTAAATAAAAAAAGCTTCTTTTTATAGACATTTCAGCGAAAAATCGTCTATTACAGTGCAACAGATTTTGAATCGCTATCCAAAGACGAGTTTTAAAACCCATGAAATTTTATCCTCCAAAGTCTTCAATAATTTACACGGAATTGTTTAACTTTTTCTGATCAAACTAATTTTTTTCGAATTTGAAAACTCAATATTTCGGGAGCAATTTTTTATTTTTTGTTTAAACTGAAAAATGGCCTTTTTAATGCGATCCGCAGCCGAGCCTGTTCTAATTTTAAGTTCCTATCACTTTGAGATTGTCAACTTCTACATTCTATTTCTCGGAACTGGATAAATTTTTCTACTCACACTTTTTTGACCTCAGTTCAGAAATACAGAAGGTTTTTTCGCTCTCCTAAAAAATTCCGATTTTTTTGGTTATCTAGTTCTGTATTGCAACCCTTCATTTACACTATAAGGCTTTTTTATTTTGGAATATTTATTTTTCATGTTTTTGATTTTAGATGCTTCAACTTTCAAATGTTGAGTGTTTTCAAATTATTATGCATATCCAATTTCTGACTATTACTAAATTTTCAAATTTTCATTAATTTGCTTGCCAAAATAGAGATGTTTTTAAATTTAATAATGCTTTTTTAAAAGCTGTACAATTTAAACTTTTTCAAAAATTTTGTTTAACTCTAAGGATATATATATATATATATATATCCTTCAGGTTAAAAAAATGAAATTATAATAAGTGCAATTTTGGATATACATTAAGTTAAAAACTGGAAAAAGCCTAATGGTCATTTTTTACAATCCCATAAATCTGGAGGTCAGCCTTAATACGACGAAAATATTTCAATAATGTAAAATTCTTGAATAAATAATAAATGCTGACAAAAAATTATCGAAACAGATGAGGTAAATTTGATAAAAAGTTTAATTATGTCACGCAAACGTCTGTGACGGCAGAGAAGTCGGAGGATAAGTTTGTTCGCATAATCCGAGAATTGCATTCAAGAATTCTCGAGTGCATTGACCGTGTTCAGTATACTTTCATAAGTGCTTTAGTACTTCATTCCATAATTATACTCTAGCTTAGAATCTTCAGTTTGATTCATAACTAACAGCGACATAAAGAAAAACAATATTGATTACAATAATACATAAATAAAAATTATTCAAACAGTGAGTGCTTATTAAATTTGTTTGCATAATAACAAAGTTAAACTTTGAATAGTATTTTGTATCATTTTGTATATGTATATTAATTAACTGCGAACCAATTGAAATACAAGAATTAAATTAAAGTTTCTTTCCAGGTATTCTGTCACGTTGAAAATCGAACCAAGTGTGGAATAAAATAACAGACCACGTGCATTCGTTAAGCCTTCATTTGTACAATAAAGAAAAAGGCTATACAAATGTAGAAATCATTTTCAATTTTAGTATTTTTTCTCAAATTAGACCCAAAAAAATACCTGTATCTATATATTTATTGGCAGTCATTTATTTTTAATTTATTAAACTGAAAGAAATTTCCCAAAAGGACTTTGACCAATTATGAATATTTTTTTTGTGCAGGGTCCTTTCATGAAAATGATAAATTCATTTATAACGCATCAACATCTTTTAAAATTGAAATTTGAAATGTCCAAATTACAAACGTCAAAGAAAGCTTGCAATTTTGCGAAGGATTCAAAATATCAGTTTTGAATGGTTAAACATTATGATGAGAATGGTTAAGCTTTCAAATATTGTAACGTTACACATTTAAAAAAATTCAAATTCAAATTGGATGAAATCAAAATTAAACAGAAGAACACTTTTAAATAAACTAAATTGTTAAGTATCTCAATATGGATAGGGTAAGGAGGGGCAGCGCCGACCGGTGGGGCAAAGGTAACTTTGCTTATAACATCGCTATTATTTAACAATTTTCGTTCTACTTTGCATTAAATAAATCTGTTTTATTATAGAGATAGCGTTACTTACTGATATCTTGAAAATTGACGTTGTAAAAGAAAAATTATGCAGAAAAGAGTTTTGACAACGAAAGAATGGAAGATTCGCTGGCAGAAATGTAAAGTTTTCGACGTTAATGGCAATACTTACAGTATGAAAATTTGACATTTTGACAGATAAAACAATATCACATTATGTCATTATAATAATTGAACGTAATACAAGTCCAAAGTGTATTTAATATCGTAAATAATTGAGGCCTCACCAGTGGGGCAAGCCCGACCAAAATAATAGTTTACACGTGCTTAGGTTATAAACGTATCATAAGTTTGGTCGATAAGTCATCGGTAATGTAGAACAGCCACTTATCTTCTGGGCTACATGCAAGAAACTCTATTATATATTATTATTTTCAATCCGTCGGTAGAGCGGGTGTTCTGTACTGGTACGGTAGAAACCTTTGCGCGTACTCCGTCTCTAGCTGAATGTCAACTAATAAGAGGTTATATCACAGCTATCACTATTTTTATTAAAAATAACTTATTCTTCTTGCTGAATATGTTTAAAGGTAATTTTTCCAATACATAAAATACCACAGACGCGGAACATCATGTTTTCCACTCTTCAGATGTTTTGATTTTCATAAAAAGCTGCGGTTGGCTTTGCCCTCCGGTGTGGGGCAAAGCCGACGAAATACAGCTTGTCAGGAATAATTCAATTATTAAATCATTGTTTTATTCATATAATTGTTACTTATAGAATTATGATGTACAATAATGTAGGACTCGAAATGGGAAAAAATTGATCAATTCCACATCTTATTAACTTTAAAAAAATCATTGACTGTTAACTGGTCGGCGCTGCCCCTCCTTACCCTACATGAAAAACTACAATATTAAAAGCTTCAGAATCGTAAAATTAAAACAATTGTTATTCAAAAGCATCCAAATTTGAAGGGAAAAAAATGAAAAGAAAGGAACTTTTTTATTTTAAATAAATTTATAAATCATAAGATTTGGGAAATTTATAAGTTTTTAAAACCTACCCTTTAAAAGTTGGAAGGAAGCCAAATTTTCTAAAGTTTCCAATTTTCGAAACATAAAAAAAATTATTTATTTCTAATATAAAAATCTAAAATCGAGTTCGAAGAGAGTATGGTTAGTTCGCGACGAAGAATAAGTTAGCGCACCCTTAATTTAAAAAAAAACTATAATAGATAAGCTCACGAAAATAGTTATATCGTCTGAATTCTTGCATAATTTGTAATTGATTACAAAATTTACAATTAGTCAATTTTTGAACACATTTCTATTACAAGATTATTTACAGGATTTAGTCGGAAACTTTTGGTTAATTTCAGAACAATTGATTTCAATCGATGAATAACTCTTATTTTATGTTAACCTGACTAATCCAACACTTTTATAATATTTGATATTTAAACTCATGATTAGGAAAAATATTTTCTTCAAATAAATGAGCCTTTTATCCGAAAAGTAATTAATTAATCAGTCGCATGTCAGATTATGCGCTGGTTTGAGTTGTTGATTGAAGCAATGTGTTATCTCTAAATTGACTTGAAATTAAAATAAATTATTACAATAATTGAGCTAGGTAATTTAAATATAAGTTATGTAATTCAATTATTAATTTATTGCAAAATCAAACAATAATAGTGGTACGCCAAATTACCTGACATGGCGTGTAACTCAACACGGGTACAGTACATACTTCAGAAAAAATAACATTAACCTGTTTTATGTATTTTTTATTGAAAAATCTTCTTTCACTTACTATAGGCAATATATGAAGCTACCTGCACACTTTTTAAATATTTACGGTTGTACATTTTTCTTTCAAATTCATTTTTTTATTTTAATTTTAAATTCACTTTTTATATGTGCTCCCTCCCCTACAGTTCAAGGCATCAAAATAAAAAAATGAAAACACTAAAAATGTAAATCATGAGAAGTTGGAAACGTTCCTAAATAATCAAAAACACCCATATTTGAGAAAAACGGAGATTTCAAATGCGGACTTTAATTGAAATAAAATTTAAATTCTGTCTTTAACGTCCAAAAGTATAAAATTTCAAATCTATTTTCTTTGAAATCCAAATAAATGTAAAGCAACTAAATCCCAAAATATTTCAAAATGGAAGCTTTAGAATTTTAAATACATTTTTGTTTCTCAATACAATTTTAGATGCGCCAAACTTTCATTACGATTCATTCATAACGATTTTCATGTTTTCATAAACAAACTTTAAAAGCCTTCGATTCTAGTATCCAACTTTTTATACTTTTTGCTTTTAGAAACCTTCAATTTTAATTCTTCAACTTTGAAAGGCATTCGATTTTCAAAGCTTCAGTTTCATCTTTGAAAGCGAATTTTTTCAAATTTATTTCATTTGATACTGAACATTTTCAAATTGGATTTTTTAAATTTAGGAAGTATTCAAACTTTAAAGCTTTCTGATTTGAATTTCTTTGCTTTAAAATTGCTCTTTCCAAATTTATATGCTCTTTCTTCAATAAAATACCTTCTTCCCCTAAAGTTTGACGTCATATGTGAAATCTCCTATACCTTTTGTTTATTCAATATTTTCAAATTAAGATTCTTGTGAGTTTAAGCTCTTCCGCTATTAAATTTCTTTATTATTTCGATATTGAATATTTCGAAATGTAGATGCCTTTTTAATTCGAAAATTTGAAATAAAAATGTCTAAATCAACCGCCCGGCTCCACTTCAAATCGTGAAATCTCTTGGCGACAAAAAATAGAGGTCATTAGGCGACACGTAATTTTCCAAATTAGGACAAAAAATTCTGCAGAATTATGAGTATTTGAACTTTAAAGCACAAAAACATTTTTTTTATTTTCAACCTACTTAGTTGTATTTCCAACCAAACACTTGAATTTTCAAGTAAAAAAGATCAATTTTCAACCAAATAGTTCAATTTTCAAATAAAAAAATAATCTCAACCAAAAATGGAAGACTTAAATTTTCATTTAAAAAATAATAATTTTCAACCAAAAAACGAATTTTCAACAAAATAGTTGAATTTTCAGCCAAAGAGATGAAATTTCCACTAAAATTATGAATCTTTAACAAAAAAATTTGAATTTTATAAGAAAATAGTTCAACTTTTAACCATGTAGTTGAATCTTCAATAACGAAGTTAATTTTCAACTAAATGGTTGAATTTTTTATACTAAAAACGATCAATTTGCAACTAAACAAAAATTGTCAACCAAAGAGATGAATCTTCAACTAATAAAATAAATTTTTAACAAAGCAGTTCAACTTTCAATAAAGTAGTTGACTTTTACTAACTAAAAATGGTAAATTTTCAACCAAAAATGAAATCGAAGTGTCTCGTCGTCCCGAAATTTGGGATGAGTAACCAAAAAGTTTTCATAAGTAGTTATATATTTTTAGTCAAAAAATTTAACTTTCAACAAAATAGTTCAATCTTTGACCAATAAAATTAAACTTTAACAAAATAATGAAACTTTTAACAAAGTACTGTAATTTGCAAAAAAAAAAAGATGAATTCTCAATGAAAAAACAGTTGAATTTTCAACTAAAAACTATCAATTTAAAAAAAAATGGAATAGTTCAATTTTCATATAAAAAATTTAATTTCCAACAAAATACTTAAATCTTCAATAAATAAAATGGCTTTTTAACCAAGGTGTTCAACTTCAACCAAGTAGCTGAATTTTCGACCCAAAAAGGTGATTTTTTAACTAAAAGAAACTAAAAGAGATGAATTCTGAACCAAAAATATAATAGTAGACTTTTCAATTAAGAAGAATTAACCTTCAACTAAAAGGAATTGGATTTTCTTATTGAGTTCTACTAATTCAGTTTCCAACTAAGCGAGATAATGAAAAAATGGGAAAAGGGAGACGTTTCTTGAAAACAGGGACAAAAAGAGAAAATCTTTAAAAAAGGGAAAAAGCGGGAAACAGGAAAAAGAGTGTGTGTTTCCCTGACATTCGCTGACTTTCCCTGTCTTTCCAGAATTCCTTGACCTGTAGCAACCCTGATTTTAGAACAAATGCCTTAACTGCATCTTTCACGAGAAAAATGCGAAAATTCAGTTTACCGAAAAAATTTCTTCTGTGAAAATATGATTTTTATATTGTCAAAAAAAATCGACGCCAATTTAATTTTTATTCATTTTGAAACTGCTTTAAATTTTCCCGACAATTTCCGGAGGAGGGGGGAATAAATCTCACCTGAATCTCAAAAGAAAAGTTCAATATCTAAATTAGATCCAAAGTTATACAGGTTCAAACAATAAATTATTTTTTTCTAAAATTAGAAATATACGTCTTGCCTAATTCTCTCTGAAAAACAACATATTTTGTCGGCAAAAACGTCTACCAATTAAACTGTAACTATACCTGTCTAATTTGAAATAGATCCGGCCACCCAAAATAATTGGATGATTAAACAAAAATTCAAATAGGTTGCAAAATATAAATGATAATTTATCCGATTCAAATAATCGCGGCCCTGCCTTTCAACTGCGTATGCCTTTCGCCCGAAAGCATCTTAGCTCCTTTTTTTCTCCAGCGCTGCGTTGGCCAAGAAATGAAGGAACACAAATTTCTTTCTTGATTCACATATCGCTCCTTTTATGCTCATTCAGTACTCACACTAGCAGAAGTGTAAAATGTACACAGGTTGTGGGAGCGGAATAAGTGGGCGAACCACTGATGAGAATAATAATTTAATCGGAAGAACGACTCGTTCGTGTTTTTTTTATTCTATGTATCTTTTTTTTAATCGGCTCGTAAATATATCTGGGGCCTACGAAATATCGTCTAATGCCTTATTTAGTTGGACCCACTTAATCGAATAAAAACGAAACTTCAAAGTTTACATTTTGTAACAAAAGAAACTAATTTAAGAAAAAGAAGAGTTAAATATGTGGAATTTATTTCATACTGGATCACCATTGTAAAACATCCAAACTTTGACACATGCCAATTCCAATAGTGCTCAATTTATCGAAAGATATCTATATTTTGTTTGAATATTGCTTAAACGATTTTTTGAAATTAGCAAATTTTATAAATGTGTGATTTTTTAGGTCATTATTTTGCCTAATTCAAAAATGTAATAATCTGAATATACGGGTTCAGAATTAACCTCAAATATATATCAGAGTAAATTTTTATTTTTATTATGTTGAAAGCTATCCGTATTCTCGATAAAATCAGTCAAGATGAAGTAATTTTGTAAATTTTGTAAGCTGATATTTCAAAAATAGTGCAAATTTCAATAAATTTAAATGAAATCTAATATAATAAACATTGTTCATTGTTCTTTGGATCATTTAAAAGGTAAAACACGTTTAAAATTGAAACAAAAATGTCGGAAAAATGTAAATATGCATTCTGCTGAAAAAAATATATTATTTGTAAAATATATGAAATAAGTAATCATGTGGTTTCTATCAAATTTATTTAAAATATATTCATTTGATTTTTATTATAATTTTCCAACTTAATAATAAAAAGAAGATAAAGTAGAAAAAAGTCGATTTTTCGATAAAAGAAAAAAATTCCGATTCTAAATAAAATTACGGGTTTGTCCCCCAGTTAAATCAAATTCGCCAACAAAAAAGGCCAAAAAAAGGCCAACAGCCATACCACGCTGAAAAAACCAGTTCTCGTCAGATCACTGAAGTTAAGCAGCGTTGGGCGCGGTTAGCACTTGGATGGGTGACCATTCGAGAAAACTGAGTGCTGTTGGCACATCGTGGGTGTGGTGAGCCCACACTTGTAGTTATTTACTACAAGTTATCAACCTAGAAACACTACCCGAATCGGGTAGTGTCACGCCTACCCCGAAAGGGAAATGGCTTAATGGTATACGCGGGGTTTTCCCAGGTTTTTCTCGAGTTTTCCCGACTTCCTGATCCGATAGACACCCTGGGATGGAATAGAAAAAAATACCTGGATAACGGAGAAAGGCGCGACCGAAATCGCCCTCCCTCCTTTCCAGCACTGTTAAAAAAATCTGGTCGAAATTTAATATACATGTGAGTAAAGTCATTTGCACATACCGTACATTAATTTTAATATACCATCATGTTGTAAAATTAATATACATGTATATTAAAGTCGGTAAAACAGAGTGCGTGGAAACAACAAGTTCTTTGATTCCTTCAGATCCTGTCAAATATTAAAAAATAAAGGAATAACCTTGAATTCGTCGACTTAATTCCTACTTACAATTAAAGTGCAACGTACGGGTGGAATTTCTTCTAAAATTCGCTATGAATGTTAGAATTTTAACGTGAGTACAGGTGCTTGGAGGTTAGGTTTCTCAATTATTTGTTAATTTGAACTTTTCTCTTAAAAACTAGTGTAATTTATATTTATCTAGGAGAAAATATTATGTTTGATTATTTATAATTGAAAATTGCTGCCAAAATTGTTTTTAATTTGTGTAAAGTGCAAATATCTGACTTTCCTGATAAATGATCAATATGCGGTATATGAAATTTAATAAAATAGTCTCTTAATGGCGATTTGGTATACCTAGATTTTAGATTTAATATACAAATGTATATTAAAATTGCAAAAATTTTTAACAGTGAGGTGTCGCCCCCTTTAATCGTTTGTTTTTATTTACAGTCAATCAGGTCAGGCTAATTAAATTTAAAATTTGGATGCGTTCCTACAAAATTATTATTCCTGGACCAAGAATAAGATTTTCCAAGAGGTTTTGAACGATTTTTATGAAAATACGGAAAAGTCATCAAAGTAAAGAATTACCACATATTGTAGAATTTATAACCAGAAAAAAATTTTCTCTGAAATTTTTTCACACTTTGTTTATATCACATAACTTTTGAGAGAGAAAAAACTAAATTTCATTTTCAAAAACCACCGTTTTAAAATTATTTTTTCTACATTTTCTTCGCAGATTTCGAAAGAGGATAAAATGTTTCATCAGAAACCAAAAATAAAAATTAAATAAGTTATAAGTAATGTTCTTTTTGCATCAATTTCAAAATTTAATATCTCGGAGAGTATTGACACATTTAAAATTGCAACAGGAATTTTTTGTAGAGCTGCAAAATCAAATTTTTTTTCACATCGCATAGTTTTTGAAAAAAAAAACTTTTTTTTGTATTTTCAAAAAAAAAAGAACACCGGTGGAATTTTTTTTAAATCTTCCCTTTTGAATGCATTCTATTAGTTTTTTACATTTTTAAAACGTTCGATTGTGGAAAAAAATTTTCTGGATTGCTTACATTTTTTAAGCTTTAGACTTTTAATGCTCTAAAAACTTTGGATGTTTTAACATTTCTTTCCTTTTTTTTCTAAATCTGAATGGATTCCAATTTCAACTTTTTATATAAATATATACCTACGGATTTTTTAAATCTATTTTTTTCCTCATTTCGATATTTCCAATTACGGATAATAATTACAAATTCATATATTTCCTAAATTGGATGCTTTTTATTTGTGATCTCGTTTGTGACGATTCTACATTTGTATGCTTTTTTACATTTTGGCTGTTTATAAATTGCGACTTAAAGCATTTTTTAATTCACTTTTTATAAATTTGAGATGCTTTCTTTTATGAAATGGATATTTTGGAAATTTTCCATACTTATATTAAATATATTTCTTATTTTTAATAATTTTAAAGCTTTATAATAATTGGGACGCTCTGGGTGCTTTTGATTTGGAATTTTCGAATTGAATTTGGAATATTTTCATGGCCGTGTTTAGGTTCACGAAAATTCGGTGACAGAACAAATATTTTCGGTTAGCTCAGGGAAACTGGAAAGGCGACTAGGTTCGCCGAAATTCGGTGAACGTAAATCAAAATTTGTTCGGTGTACCTAGACACCTCGTATTTAAACATTTAAAAACTTTCCATTATTCCCCAAATTTTCATGCTATTTGACGAGGTTTGCTTTAAGTGTGAAATATTTGGATTCCTTCAATTTTGACTTTTCATTAATTTGAATTTGGACTCTATTTATTTATTGATAAAAATAAATTTTTTTTTGAATTTGAATACATCCAAACTGGAATTTTTTTGATTGTAGATGTTTTAAAATTTTTGATTGTTTCAATATTAAATATTTCCCATATTAGATTTGATCAATTTAACCATTCTTTTAAATTGAATTACATTTCTTCAAACTTTAATATTCCAAACTGAAAACTTAAAATTAATCACCATTTTTTTAATCATATAAATTCTACTTAAATTTACCATAAAAAAATTATCAAAATTACTACAAACACTCGTGAATGAAAAAAAAACTGAAAATCGTTAAAAAAGTTCTCACCAAAACTACTTTAAGTATCCAAATCATCCAGAAGCAGAGATCTTATGATACTGGTATCACACAATGCACTTGAATCTACGTCACTATGGTCAATCGATTTTCATATTTTCTATGCATCCCGAACTTCAAGTGTTCCATACTCAAATTTGATGTATTTTCGTTTTGTGTTTTTATCCATTTTAATTATTAATTAAGTTGGTATGAAATGATGAAAACTGGATTAAAAAAACTAGATTTGTGAGGAAACGAGGTACTGGAAGAAGAGTCTGGAGTGCACTACTGCCAACTGTAGGAAGAGTTAGCTCGTGTTCAAGAAACTCGCACTGTTTCGTATCTGGATCGCGGTGCACGCACCGACGATCACGTTAACTGTTAACGCGGAATTGTTACTTCCCGCGGTCAAACATCCCATTTTCTTATGTATCAATTAGCGCCGATATCATTAATAAACTAGTTTTTTTACTTAATTTTTTTATTTTTAGGAATGGAAGAAATTTAATTAAGTAACAGAAGTAAGATTATTACCTAAGCTATGGGGATGAAATAGTTTGCTTCATATCTTTGAATTAAAATTCAGGAAGTTTGTACTTTTGAAAGATGAAAAATCCAAGGCTTCCCATAAAGGATCTAAACGCAAAAAAAAATCATAAATATCCAAATTTGTAAACATGCTGAATTGAAAATAGATCAAATTAATTTCAACGTCAAAATCTAAAGAATATAATTTCAATTATTTTCCAATTGATATTTGTTCGCTTTGATTTTGACGTTTAAATTTGGTTGAAATTTTTACAATTAGAAGATACTGTAAATTCAGAAGTATCTGATATCAAAAAAATCGAAATTTATCCGAACTTGGAAACTAGTAATGTTTAAAGATTTCAAATTCGAAAAGATTCCAATTTAAAAGGCATCCAATTTAAAAACACCCAAAATTCAAAAATAAAAAATCATTGGGACATTTTTTTCGAAGTTCTTAAAGCTTAAGGATAAAAAAATCGAAACATCTATTTTTATTGCGTCTAGATTATTTTAGTCCATGACAATTAAAAAGTGTCCAAATTTTTAGACCGTCTGAATTTCTTTTAAAAATTGTAAAGCATCTAAATTTGAAAATATGAAATATAAAAGGCATTCAAAATTTGAAGCATTTAAAATAAAAAGTCATCAAATTCCATAGAATTTGAAAATCATTCTAGTTTTTAAAAGGCTGCGTCTAGTCGTCTCGAAAAACTGGCGGAGCTGGAAAAAGGGAAAATATTTATTTAACTACCCATCCCGAATTTCGGGACGACGAAATACTTTGTTTTTAAAACGCTCATGTGAAAGTCAGCCACCTAAGAAAAGTCAAAGTCCAATCACCATGTTAAAAACAAGGCTGCGTATAACTCTAGAAAAATTCTTCTGATCGAAAATGTTCAATTTTTTTTGTAATATTCTAAACAATTTAGAGTAGGAAATTGATTTTCAATGAGCAAGCCTTGTCGACACCTTATTTTCACACTCTTGCAATATAAACTTTACACACGTTTAATTCGATCAAGAGCTTCACGCTGACACCCAGGAAATGTAAGTTATACAAGCGCAGTACTTCATTTTAATAAAAATAATATTAATAAAAATCTACATAATATGCAGAGAAAAATCACTTGAAATACATTCCGGATACGTTATTATTATAGCTGCTCACGTAGAATATACCTACACTCTACATTATGACCAGTAGCTAGTGTATCCAATTCGCATAATGAGGTTGCAAGATTATGAATGAAATTCTACAGCCGCGCCGGTGCTTGCCTTTAAATATTAACTGTGTTTGATAGAAATTAAATTTTATAGAATGTGGGAAAGATTCCAAAATAATGCATTTTTATTAGATGTTTCAATTAAAGCACCAGCTTTTAAAGTAGTTTATGTGACAGGCGCGTAAACTGGATTTTTTAGGCGAGGAGCATGTTTTCAGCAGAAGCAGTCGGTGAGACGTAGGCGAGCCGAAGACGAAGCTGAAGGTGAGCCACAGGCAAGCCGACTGCTTCTTCGGTAAACATTACTCGAACCAAAAACAGTTTAGAAGCGCGTTCCATACAATCTTTTTCCCGGCATTGATATAACAAAAATGAAAAATAAAAACAGACTTTTTGAATTCTAGAAATTACAGAAAATGTTGCTTATTTTTTGAAATTTTATCAATTACAAAACATTTATCGGTAATTTATAATAATTTATCAATAATTTATGTTATCTTGTCACTTTGTGCTTGTTCAATCGCTATTCATAATCACTCTTTTAAATGAAACGTCAACGCGATAGTGAGTTTACCACTCCTGAAAACGGCTGTATGAAGTCTTTTGTAAAGCCATACAATGTGCCACTTTATGGAACGAAGAAAGGAGTTAAAAAGCGACTTTGTCATACCTATGCCGAAAAAATAAATTTTAATTTTTGAAAATTAGAATTGGTCAATTTTGAGGGTTTTTACCATTTTTTAAGAAATGGTAATTGGCTCAACCGATCTTAGAATCTAAAAATTCGAAAATTAAATATTTTAAATCTCAGCTGACTGTTTAGCACGGACATGAATCTCTGAATGTTCTTATAGATATCGGTAAATTTTAGTAACAAAAATTTTTAATTAGAAATCGCCTAGCTTATGTAATAAATTTTTAACAATTGAATTTCAATAAAACTATAAACTTCAAGTTTTAGGAAATATGGACTATTTTCTAAATTCTTGGAATATTATAAACGTTCTCTTTTACAAATTTGAATGCCTTCCGTTTATCTGTCTTCGATTTTAGAAACCTTAGAATTTGGCGGCTTTCGTTCAGCGCTGATTCCAACTTTTCTATTTATGCTACAAATTAAATAGGTAAATAAAATAAAAAAATGAAACATATCCTTACGAAAATTCATAATTAAAAAAAATAAATGACAGAACTTAGCAGTGAATAAACGTAAACACAGGAGTGGTCTCCATACATTTTTTTCTCAAGATAAAAATAGCCACTCAGTTCTTTATCTTCGATTAACTATTTTTAGGTCGCTCGACAGTAATTCGTTCAACAGGTGGCTTCCGGTCTCCAAAATACAGAAAATGTATCCGAAATTTGTATGACACTACTCGTTTTTTTGTGCAAAGTCTCAGTCTTCAAAATAGAAAAAATATATATATTTAGCATTCGTATGATAATACTTTTGTATCACAAATAAAAATCTATATTTTTTTTCTTTTAATGTGGTATTACAATTGTTTATTTGAGATTTTGGATTTAAAGGAGTTTCTACATCTTTCAGAAGCAAAATTCTACATTTTATTAAAGACTGTAAAGATGTAATTTTATTTTCAATCTCAATCTGCTATGTTATTTTTGATTCAAAGAGTAGTTTCAAGACTTAATAATAAAGCTCGTAAGCCGAGCATTCCTCGTGCCAGGTCGCCGATTCAGTAAACCTAAAGGACGATGCAAATTACAAGTGTTAGATTTCAATAGAGCATCTTAAAATATTAATTTCCAATTATATATTAAACGAATTTTAGTTCTTAATTTATTTTTAAAGAAACATACAAAATAAAAAGCCTTTAATTTTAAAAACATTTATTTTTGATAAAATTAAAATTCACAAACCTTTAATGTTTACAAAATCTTATTTCAAAAGCGCCACGAATCAAAAGCTGCCAAAATCGAAAACATCTAAATTTTTAATTTAGAGAATTAAACAAATATTTAAAGGACCCCACACAAAAAAAAAGAATAGTCATGATTAGTCCAAATCCTTTTGGGAAATTTCTTCTAGTTTCATAAGCTACCAAATAAATGAGTATCAGTAATAACCACCAAAAGCCATTTTTCAATGCATATTTAGATTATTACATTTTCCAAAAAGGAAAAGAAATAATCAAAAAAAATTAATGCATTTGTAAAATTGCTAATATTTAATACATTCTCTTTACAAAAATGTAAATAAAAATATTTCTTTCAAGAAATTGAGGTAAAATTATTTGGACTCAATTAAAATAATTCTTATAATATTCATAAGCAAACCCTGCAGATTGGAACGAATTTTGAGTTTAGTGTCTCTATTGAAAAAAATTTTATTTAAGATCGAAAAGAAATCTATTTTTTCATGAATAATTTTTTGCCAAATGAGCATGAAAAAGATTCACAATTGAAAACCAGACTTCCAAGCTACCTCACTTTTCGGCTCATTAGAGACAAAAAAATAACAATTGAAAAATAAACTGGATTTCGATTTAAAGATTACCCATGTTGGCTCCATTTAAAATCATTTTAAATTGGATTTTATTTCATATCCCAACCCAGTTCATTTTGAACGAATTTAGATTTTTACGAAATCATCTTGAACCAATAAAACAGATTTATTTTGAAGTGAATTTCGATAAAAAGTAACCACGTTGGTTCAATTTAAAATTACTTTAAATTGTATTTTAGTTCAAAATTACCCCAGCACGGTTTACTTTGAACGAAATTATTTTTAATTGGATTGCGGAACAAAATTACTCCAACCCGGTTCAGCTTGAACGAAAATCAGCTTCAATTTGAATAAAGTCAGGCTTTTCTGAAAATTATTCTGACGGGAATCAAAATCCGATTCATTGTAAACATAATCAGGTTTTAATGACTAATTTTGCTTTAAGTAGGACCCAACTCGGTCCTTTTTTAAAGAAATCAGGTTCTGATGAACAATGTCAAAAACTCCAGATTTTTCACTGAAAGTAATAAGAAAAATTTGAGAAAAATGGAAGGGATTTCATGTAATTTAAAATAAATTCGAAGACTTTCATGGGATTTAACAATACTTAAATACTTCTCAGGATATGTGGTCCGCGAATTGAAAAAATTGTCCAAGAAGGAAACAAAGACTTTCGTTTGCGAAATTCTGCGTATTTTAAATCGTAAAAAAAGCTTTCACTAAAATATTAAGCAATATTTTACAAGCTTGAAGTTAAACAGTCACTGCTTCAACGAATGAGATCGAGATTAAAGACTCGCGTCCTAAAGATCGCTCGGAACTCTCTGCTCTATTTTTATACTTGAAAAAAATACATAAAAAGCTTTATTATTCTTCTTTTAATTCAATAAAATTATAAGGCCTTTAAAAGCCTTATAAATTTTTTAAAGTATTGTTGCTTTTTCCTACTTCAAGGTATTAATACAGAATTTAAAGTTATTCTATTGACATTTATTTAACAAAATACTGTTCGTAACATTTAGGCATAAAAAAAAACTTGCGATTTGAATTTCGCGCCACTATATCGTAGGGCCACGCTTAAACATAACCTCAAATTTCGAAGTCACTGTGGCATCAAAATTCAAAAGATTTCCAAAATTGGTTAAAACTTTAAGTGTAAACTGGGCTAAAAATAGCGATTTATTTTGAATCTGGAATAGATCTACGTCAGCAGTCTTGCCTTTAATTTCCGCTTGAAAAAATGTATGTGAATGGCTCTGGTAGCGTCTCGGTTTGCGAGTGCTTAGTACTTTTAGTATAGTGCTTAGTACTTAACTTATAGACTGAGCCGTCTCGTCGTTGCACGTAATATTATAAAGTTAAGAGTGGCGATACGGACGGAGGCATTGGAGGCGGCTTGGCAGCCAAAGCCGTTGCACAACTAATTAGTAGGTTAATCACACATGTTAGAGCGTTCACGTGAAGCACAAGTATGCTTTCAGGCGCGAATTATACATTAGATTCCCCTCAATTCAACATTTAACAATCCGCCTTGATATATAGATCACAATATCGTACTATGTTTCTCACTATGTGCTAGAAATGATGGATTCTTAACTATATCTCGATAGTCGATATCTTTCGATATAATCGAAAGGATTGCCATAACATTCCGTGGGATTGAAAAACGACGTCCACCTACCGACTTACTATGTGCCCTTTTTTTAAAAGAATACTAGATCCGTTTTCATTAGGATTTATTGATGGTTTTAATATACATATTACGTTTAAAGAAATCTTTAGTTTTTGCGAATTTCTATGATTTTATGCAATTTTATGTATGTCTTTTTTATGATATTTCGCAGAAGTTCCACAAACATTGGATTTTCAAAGGCTGTAACAATTTATTTCTTAATTGCTGCTGAACCAGATTTTAAGTGAACCAGATATTGGGATTCAAGTTTATCATAATTGTTAACCGAAATCCGGTCAAATGATGTAACTCCAAGTGAATCCAATTTCAGACAAAAATAACCATAACCTGGTTCAATTTGGAACAATACCCAGTTCAGTTTGAACACAATTATTTTGATCTGTATTTCTGTGGAAACTGTGCCCAATCCGTAACAAACTTAAATAAGAATCATATTATTTAAAACGAAATTCTGCTCAACTTGAACTAAAATCCGATTCATCTTAAACAAACTTATTATGAACTGGATTTCGGTTCGAAATCGTCGTTCGCTTTGAACGAAATTATTTTGATTGATGAAAATCATGTTTTAATTTTTTAATTAAAAAATGATCCTTTATTAAAGTACCATTCTGTTCAAAATCAATCGAATTTTGACTCAAAATGGCAGTAACTTGGCTTATTAAAAAAATGCGGTTCTAATTACGTTGATTTTTGTGCGCTGGATTTATAGGTTCAAACTGACTTTCATAAAAACCTTATTTTGTCCAAAAATTGGACCGATATTTTAGTTCATGTTCAACCGGATTGGAGGTTTTTTTTTACAGAAAAACAGTTCAAAATGTAAAAATTGTATGAGATTTCATGGAATTTAAAAAGAGTTCAAGGACGTCGTGTAATTCGCGCCACTAATTCTGAGCCCTTTCATGAAGATTATAAACATTTTATAGGATCTTCAGAGATTTTAAAGGAATTCGGGATTTAAAAGATGAATTGGATTTTACCAAAGTTCATTTAATTTTACAGATTTTTACAAAATTTCACGGAAATATCTACGGAATTTATATAATTTTTCTTAAGTTTTGATATTTGATTGCCTTATTTTAAATCCTTTCAATTTGTGATAATTTATCGATTTTTAATTCTTTGAAGCTTCGAGTTTCAAACTTAGAATCTTTAAAATTGTCTTTTTTATTCTCCAAAAGTAGCCTGCTTTAGATACTTAATTTGAGTTCTTTCAAATTTGTTATTTTGAAATTCGATTTTGTATAACGTTGATTCAAATGCACTCAATTGTGGAAGTACGCGAAATAAAAATTTTCCAAATATGTTTACTTTTTATTTCCAGAGTTTTCCATTTTTTTTCTTTAGAAACAACAATTTCTAAATATTTGGAAGCTTCCCGCTTTCGAAATTTGGAATGTTTAAAATTTGAAAACTTGGTACTAGGAAAGATGTTGGTAAATTCAAAAATGTTTTACAATGCATGACTTTAATTTTGGATACTCAATTCTTTCTTAATTTTTATCCTTTTACATTTTGGTTCACTATTGCTCTAAAATGTAGAATCTACAAATTTCTATTCCAAAATCCCTACAATACCGCCTATATACAAAATCTGATGAATGTCAATGAAAAGTCGAAACTTAAAAAAAAAATTAAAACGATCAACCGAATTTTTTCGAGATTATATTTTAAATGGGGTTTTCAGGAAATGAGAACTCACATAAATAGTAGTGACAGTTGCATTTCTGACCATATCCCTGACGTCGTCCATATCCAGCCTGATTGGCCGATGAGTAGTAGTCAGTGCCAACATGACTTCTCCAGCCATTGAATTACTATATCCTTCAGTAATTTACCATATAATCACATAAACACTGACTATGTAGAACGTCACTTCATATTCATAAGGTTTCCTCACTTTCCCCTATTATATTCAGAGTCGCCATTTGGCGCACTTCAACACCCGGAAAACTATTTTCAAAAACAAAAGATAAGACACTCACTGATAACACTCCTCATCACACACTTAAAAGTAATCCATAATACACTTTGAAAATTTTCAATACAAGGACCACTAACTTGTCACAGCAAATCCCAAAACAAAATTAATTTGATAAATGTAAAAAGTCGAAAAAAAATTATTAAATACTAGAGGAAATAAAACAAACATATTGGATTAATAATGAAAATAAAATATAAATAAATAAAATGAAGATGAAGTGTCATTAGCTCAAATTGGACAAAAATTTATAAATAGGCAACTACTTTTAAAGTAATTTCCAAACTCTTTTGAGTATTTTTGCACAATTTTGGAATAAAAATTCAATTTTTGGAATTTTTAAGGAAATACAGATTTGTTTTTAGGATGAAATAATAATAAAAAAAAAATTTTTTTTTTGCTAAACGACGCACTTTTATGTCGTCTAATCGCGACAAGAAGGAACTCAAGGCGATTATCTGAGAAGGCGATGAGGAACGATGCGGAAGGTGAGAAGGAACGGAACCGACTGCGAGAGAAACTATATGAACTGAGCAGCAATGAGCATTCCAACTTGGGATGGATGTTGGAAGGAGCGCTCATTGTTGGGGAAAAAGATCCAAGATCTGATCTCGAAGCCCTGAAGAAGGTTCGCGTACCCTTGAATCTTGAATCGATTCCCAACTTTATGTGAATAATTAAATCTTTTTTGTCTCGCCTATTCAAATTTAAATAAATTTAATATTAGTATTTCTTGAAATAATTGTGTAGGTTTCCATGTTCCAAAGATTAATAATCGATTGTCAATTATCCAAAATCGGAAAATTTGACGACACCAGCAACCGATTTTTAAATTATCCCAAATTCAGAATAATGAAAGTGAAAATTCTTTAAGAATTAATATATCTTGCGACATTCCAAAATTTAAAGATAGAGGCACCCGAACTCAGAAAAATATACAAACAAGGCTGCCGAAATTTGGAAATTTTAATGCTAAAGACACACCAAATTTCAAAACATCGGTAGCATATGAATTTAACGAGATCTAACACCAAAGGCATCTAAGTTCGAAAAAATTAAAAACTAAGGTTTCCCAATATTTCACATTACAAAATTCGCATTACAAAATAATGAAAAATAGAACAGTTTTAACTTTCAATCGTTCCAAATTGAACGCATTTGTACCAAATTAATCGAATTCAGTTTTGTTTTGAACCAAATTATTTAGAACTGTATAAAAATACGATTCATTTTGAAAAAATGACGTTATAAAAATAAATTTAAACCTAAATTCGGTTCATTTTGAACAAAATTATTTTCAACTGGATTTCGATTCAAAATAAAATCCCAATCTGGTTTAACTTTAACATAAATCAGGTTCTTTTGAAGGAAATCTACCCTACCCGTCTCAACGTCACCAAAATCCGGTTCAGTTTGAACAAAATACAGTTTTTATGAATGCGAATGTAATCCTAAATTCGGTACATTTTGAACGAAATTACTTTATACTGGATTTTAGTATAAAGTCATACCGATCCGGTTTAATTGTAAGCTAACCAAATTTCGGTTCAGCTTGAACCGGAATTTCGGTTAAAAATTATCTCAATCCAGTTCAGTTTGAACGGCATTATTTTGATCTGGATCTCGGTAAAAAATCATCTTAGTCCGGTTCAAACTAAACATAAATCCGGTTCTTTCGAACGAAATAAACCCAAATCTACTCAACTTCAGCTAAAATCCAATTTACTTGAAACAAAATAATTTTAATTTTGAACTAGGTCCATATTGAACCAACAGTCGGTCGGTTCTAAAATAGGACGCGGATATTCGTATCGCTATAAATGTGGCTATTCGTACCACTATTTGACATGGATTAGGCGAGTTGAAAAAGGGGGACCAATCCGTTTCAATAGTGGCACGAAAGCCACATTTTTCCCATACCATTAACAGTAGGAATAGACACTTCGTCTAAAAAAAGTTCTTTTTAATGAAGTCAACTCATCGCGGTTCAAACTATATCAAAATCTCGTTCAGTTTAAAAAAGATCAGATATTTATGAAATTGAAAAATTTAGAATTTTTTAATCTACGCAATTTCAAAATGAAGCACTCACAAACTAAAATTGAAAAGGAAGCGCATACAATTCAACAATTGTAAATAAATTGAGAAGTTTCAAATTTCACAGTTTTAAATTAAAAATCTTAAATGATATAGTTATTCGAATTTGGGACACACAAAACTGATTAATTTGAAATGTAAATAATGTAACTAAATGTTTCACATTCAAACATTTAAACATTTAAAGTTTTAACTTGCCAAAATTGATCAATTTTCAATTAGGACGATTTAAAATACCAAGTGAAAATGTAGACCAATCATAAGTCTTAGGTCACGGTTCAGTTAAAATGACTTCAACCCAAAAGTGCGAACATCAAGAATGTTTCTCTTGATTTTTGATCTGGGATGTCTTACAACTATTTTTTGATTTTAAAAAATCTTCGCCAAAGCCGTTTTTCAAAAAAATCCCTTTTCAATGAAAAAATCGAAATAATACAAATTCAAAAATTCCTCCTTAAAAATTTTTAATCGCACTTCGTTTTCTTAAAAAAGTGGATTTTTTTATTTTAAAAGGTAAAAATTCGTTTTCGCAGTTTTATACCAGAAAAAAATTAGAACAGATAAATATTATTATTCTAATTGTTTGAAGTTGTCTATTTATTTTTAAAATGTTATCAGCTTATGGTAAAAAGTTTTTAAATGAAAAAAACCTATGTGGTCATGAGTACATTCTTAGCTTTTCTACTTAAAATAATTATATCGGGAACAAGAAATACAAAAAAAAGCAATTTATAATGAAATCGAAAAATAAAATTTTTCAAGAAAACAAAGTGAGATTAAAATTTGGCTCCCTTACCTTTTTTCATATCTCACTTAGTTTTCGAGAAAAACTGGGTGTTTCGATTTTTTACATTTGATAGAAAATCAAGAAAAACATTCTTGGTATTCGCACCTTTGGGTTGAAGCCATTTCAATGGAACCGTACTCAACTTCAGCTAAAATCCAATTTATTTTGAACAAAATCATTTTTAATTGAATTTCGGTTCAAAATTACCTTAATTCGGTCCAGCTTCAACCAAAATCTGGTAAATTGTGCCTTTTGAACTAGATTTCGGTTCAAAATTATCCTAGCTGGATCCACACTAAAATAAATCTTAAATCTGAGATTTTAAGTACTTGAATATCCAAATTGAATAGCATTAAAATTTCGAAAAGTCCAAAATCCAAAGCACTACACGTTATAAATATTTCAAAGGATCCCGCATGTTCCTTACGGAAATTGAGTTTCGGTTAAACTGACCCATTTGGATATATTTTGTAATTCTA
Source organism: Andricus curvator (assembly GCA_932195095.1). Lineage (NCBI taxonomy): Eukaryota > Metazoa > Arthropoda > Insecta > Hymenoptera > Cynipidae > Andricus > Andricus curvator. The sequence goes on from CAKNYM010046690.1 coordinate 33,750, forward strand.
CAATATATATCAAATTGGTCCAATTCAACCGAAACCCAATTTCAATAAGCTTCATATTGGGGCCCTTTGTTAACAATCCTATATTTGTAAGACATATAAATGTAGAAACATGAAAAATCGAATATATGAAAAATTAAAAACTTCTCAAATTTGTAAATAGTCCAAATTCCAAACAATAAAAATCAAATGAATGTGAAGTTTGTGAACAGTCCCAAATTAAAAGTAGCACTTAAATTTTAAAATGTCCAAAGTTTAAAATTTCGAAACTCCGTCCAAACTGTAAACCATGTAGGCGTAACAACACCTAAAATCTAAAGATAATAGAAAATATTAAACGTGGAATAAATCACAATGTTTGGCCCGAAATTTGTATACATTCGATTTGGATTCTTTCTTTATTATCTATTTTCATGTCTTCGTATTGGATGTTTTAAAATTTACTTTTCGCGAAACTGAAAGCTTTCAATTCCGATTGTTGCATTAAAATTGGAAGCTTTTAAAATTTAGGAATAATTCTTCTATCACAAGCTCTGCAAAATATTGAAAAGAGAAGTTGAACTCGATTAATATAAAAATAATAAAAAATCGAAATGAAATTAACTAACGATTGCGTTTAATTATTATTGTATAATGCAAAGTGTGCCACATTGCCCCACCTTCTTGAATCTCGATTCTTGAATGTATGGATACTTTGCAGGACTAACATGCAAGATCAGAATGATGCGCGTAGGTTGCCTTTTACGCACGTGGTTGGTGCAATGCTGTTCATTGCGTAGGACGGAAGGTCACTTTCGCCCAGGTGACAGGCACTATCTATCCACCATTTTGACAAGAGGTCATTCTTAAAAAAATTACAAAAATAAAGAAAAAAGAAGTTGAGAAACTAAGATCCTCACCAAATTTCAAATGCTAAAGAGTCTAGACACTGCCCACGAAGTAAAAAAAAACATTTTTTAAATTCTAAAGTAAATATTCAAAATGGTTGCAAAAGTAATTCAATTTGAATGCCTCAAACATGAAATTAGGGGTTATGTTTAAGTGCAAAAAATTCCAGTTATAATTATTTTGTAATTTAACATTATTTATTGAAATAAATTCACAATCTTACTTTCGATTATAATTTGTGAAGTTTAATTGAATTATATTATAATATCTTTATTAGATTTACCATTTTCAAGAATCAGTGTAACAAGCGCTCGACACCGGAAGGTGAATTTACTTTTAGTTTTACGAAGAGAATATACCAAAGAACCGAACACGTGCACATTTTCGAGTCTCTTTTCTCGTTTTCTATACTTATCGCAGTCACGCCTTCGTCTGGAAATCAGTACTCGAAATATTACACGTATTTCGAGCTTTCAAAAAAACGTACTTCCGCTTCTTTCAAATATTCAAATCCGACACTTGGAATCGCCTTTTCAGTTTCTGGTTATAGTTTCTGGCGTTTTAATTCTACAACTCAACACATCCTTCCATCTTACAGAAATAATAAAAATCTTACGAACAATTTATGTATTTTAAAATTTAATTCAAATTTCGCGCCAACATTGCTTGGCTACAATATTAGTAGTTTTAAATCGCGTTTTTAATCGCGGGTTGCGTAAGCCGACACTAGGATGGTCCAAAAATTCGACTTTCGATTTTTGTTTTAATAAATTAATTTTATTTAGTATTTAAATATATTATTAATTTTATTTCCAAAAAATTTTCAAAAATATATTATTAATTAAATTTATTTATAAATAAATATTTGTTCGTTTTCCGGAAAAAATTCCGTAATTTATGTTTTCAACGTTACCCGTGTCCCCAAGCTTTTAAAATTAACATAGGGTTTTAAATAGGAAAAGCTCGGTTTTCGAAGAAATAAACAAAATAAGTACTTGTTATAATCTTTTTACATTCTCATTCTAATGAGAAGGTATTGGTTTTATGTAAAATTTGACATAGTCGGTTTTCATCAAATGTCCACGTTTTGAGACCTCCTGAGTCAGAAAAAACGATTTTTACGAAGGTGTCTGTCTGTCTGTAGTCTGTAGTCTGTCTGTCTGTCTGTCTGTAGCCACGATAACTTTCGAAAAAATGATCAGATTTGATTGAGCTTTGGCACACTTTTTTATGGCCGAAAAATAGAGAACGAGTTCGTTAACCAGCTATTTTGGATGAAAATCCAAAAAGTGAGCACATTTTGAAAATTTTTGAGACCACTTTTTTGGAAGATTTGAAAATTCTATGTACGGTTATTAGTATTACTTAAAATGACGAACAAAATATTCTTATGGCTTTTCGTGATAAAAAAAAAATTACTGGAGTTATAGCATTTTCAAAATTCCAAAAAACAAACGAAAATGAACATTTTAAGCCGAAAAACGCACGATATGAAAAAAAGTCAAGAGGAGAAAAACGTTGATTCCTGAACACCCTATAATATTTTCATGACAACTTTTTGAATTTGTCGAAAAATAAAAAATTCAAATTTTGATCGCACAAAAAATTAATGAAAAATCAAAAAAGCCATTTTGCTGTAAAACTATGCAAGATACCAGAAAAGATCATCTCACCAAAATTGTGCACCTAAAAAAGATCTACAAATTTCTTATCATTCACTTTTTGATATGACGCGTAGTTTTTGTTTTATTCGTAAAAAACAGCATTGAAAATAGAAAAATCAAATTTTCAGACGAATATTACCAGCTACGAAAAAATGACCGAAACAAAATTTGTTCATCCATGGAAGAGGTACAAATTTATTGTGACTCATGTTTCGATAGGATGCGTGGTTTTTGTTTTATTCGTGAAAATAACATTGACAGTAAAAAAAATCAAAGTTTTGAAAAAACAATGCAAGGTACGAAAACATATAAATGAACAAAAATTGTGCATTCAAAAAAGACTTACACACCCGTAATCAATTTTTGTGGTAAGAATATATTCAAAATGAAAAAATTAACTTTTTTGATAAACGGCACAAGCTAAAATAAAATGTTAACTAATAAAATTTGTCGCCTGAATTATATCATTACTTTTCATTTGAAATCAAATACAAATTTAGTAATTTGTATATGAAGAACATATAACACGAAGCACAAAGTGCGCGCTCAGTGTATTACCAAATCGCACGCCGTAAGTGCGCTCCAACTTTTTTGTTTCTATCATACGGTTCAAATGATTTTCAAATCAAATATCGAGCGCGAAGCGCGAGTGTCTGGATGAGAATGTGTTCCTTAAGGTCGATAGAACCTTGAGTAAATAAAGTTCCTTTTCAGTCTAAAATAAAAACAAATTTAACAATCACTTAATATGTAGAGGTTTTGATAATTTTATAATATTTGCAAACAAACTTTTTCTTTTCATCGAAGTCGAACACGAAGTTCAAAAATCTAGAGGAGCCTAGCGTAAAGCGCGATGCAAATACGCCCGAGCGCGTAGCGCGAGGTGAATACATAATCGAGCGCGAAGCGCGAGATAAATATATGATCAAGCGCGAAGCGCGAGATCCAACAGTCGCGCGCCCTAGGCGCGCTCAAACTTGCGAGCGAAGCGAGCCGCGCGCGAAGCGCGCCATGAGAATGTGCCCGCGAAGCGGGCAGATTTTTGTAAATAAAAATATATTCACCTCTTTAGGAATGTTCAAGGAATAATTTCCACCCAATAACTTTTAATTTTGACAACGCAATCCTCTTTTATTGTGCCCGGAAAATGCCCCAAAAAATGCAAAATAGCAGTTTTCTATGAAATTCATTCTGAAGACGGTATTTTTTTGAAATTTTTTAACTTGAATTATTTTTAATATATGAGTGTCGAGTTTCCAAGTATTTTTAAAATAATTCTGAATTGTTTAAGCAATTTTTTTCCTCCTGTAAATCGTGAAAAATCATATTTCGGGATAAATGATATAAAGCTGATGAACCTCAAGAGTAGTACTTCTTGTTTAACCGCAAAAAGTTATTATTTTCTGGAATTAATTACACAATTAACGGATGTTGAGAGTAATGTTTTTTCTTGAGGATATTTATCAATTTTTAAACAATTTTAATTTGTTTAAACAATTTTTTCCCCTGTAAAAGTAGAGAAAAGTCTAATTTTTCGAATCTTTTATACTATATTAATTTTTGGTTGTGCGGTTGCTTATTATTCAGTATTTCCTCATCTCAGAACGTATATCTTATATTGTTAAAACAATAATAATTTGTTTATTCAATTGCTTTAAGTAAATAATAGTCTTTTTTCTTAAAATTACTTCTCGGCCGTGATTTTAAGAAAAAAATAACTATAAGGACTATAACTCTAAAGGAATACAAATTATTATTGTTTAAACAATAAATGGTATACGTTCTAAGATAAGGAAATACTGAATAATAAACGACACAGTGCAAGAGATTCGAAAAAACTAGACTTTTCTCCATCTTTCCCGTGAAAAGGTGTAAGTGAACGAACATTAATTGTTTAAATAATTGCTAAATATCTTGAACAAAAAAATATTACAATAAACATCCATTAATTGTGTCATTATGTGCATAAAAGAATAACTTCTCATGATGAACAGGGAAAAAAATTGTTTAAACAAATGAAAATTTATAAAAAATTGCTGAATATCCTTAAGAAAAAAATATAACTCTCAACATGCGTTAATTGTGTTATTAATTCCACAAAATAACAACTTTTTGCGAGGTTAAGGAGAAAAAAAATTGTTTAAACAAATGAAAATTATTTAAATAATTACCAAATATGTTAAACAAGAAGTACTACTCTTAATATTCATCAAATTTATATCATTTATCCCGAAAGATAATGACTTCACGATTTACAAGGGGAAAAAATTTTGGGATTGCGGCGGGGGTCACAATTAAAAGTTATTGGGTGCAAATTATTCCTTGAACATTCCTTAAGAGTACCTTAACAAGTAATCCTTCTTTCCATTTTTTTCGAAAACCAAGCTTTTCCCATTAAACACCTCACGTTGAGTTCAAAAGCTCGGGGGCATGGGTTAACATTAAAAAAATTACAGAAGTTCTTTTCTGGAAAACGAACAAATTGGGGGAGATCGATCACCAAAATTCGAAAGTCGTAATTTTTGGTAGTGTCGGCTCCCGCAACCGACACTCAGGGAGGACAGCGTGGTGGCGGCTCTCGGTCTTACTAAAAGGACGATATAATTTTGTTTTTCAAATGACAGGCAATATTATAAGGAATGTTTATACCCTAACTAGAAAAAAATAAAATGGTGCGTTATACACGAAAAATTGTATTCACACATTTTTTGGTACTTTTTTTTTTGTCAAAATAAAAAAAAAGCTGTATTATAATATTAAATCCAGGGGCCATCAGGGCTTGATACGCCACTGATTAAATCGTATACTTTTTCTATAAAACCTTAAAGTTTCATTAAAAATCATTTTACTGTTTCAGAAATATCGATAACTCAAAAAAATGTGATGCCGAAATTCAACATGGCGTAACTCTCGTAATTTTGAAAATTTTCAAAAATCCTTTGGGCATCAAATGTTTCTTATATCACACTATAATTTCGCCAAGTATCATTAACATAGAACGACCACTTGCGCATCCTGATATTTCTGACGTATACTGGCCAATAAGCCCATATATTATTTAAAATATAATAATTAAATGAGGCGGAAAGATATCGCCTGAACCGTCGATGTTTTTAAAATCCATGGACGTGAAAGCTCGTTTGGACCACGTGACTTTCACCGATGGTATTTTACTGAAGGTGGTGCATCGCACTTGCTGAGAATAGTTTTGCAGACACCCATTTGAGCGTTTCTCTGGCTTATATTGTGGGACCGTTCCTTGCTTGTATGGCACATACTCAAAGATGGGAAAATAATGGGAGTGAGCAAATAATCGGCCAAGCGAGTCGAATTGAATATTCGATACTATCGCATCGGAAAGTCGTTCCTTCTTCACAAGAGAAGCGAACCTACCGCAGTGCCCCGGGCACCCAGATTTCGAAATTCCCTCAATCAGTAATAACTCATTGAGTGCCATACAATGATAATTGGACGCTCTCAAAGTTCACAGCATGCATTGTGGGAACAGCTTTACATTTTTTGGCATATGGACATTTTTATATAAGTCAAATTTATTACTACTCCAAACGGTACTCCTAACTTTCGCTTATTGTTAAATTTATATGCCCCGGAAATTTGAAACGCATTTTTGAAAAATTTCCAAGAAGCGAAAGTCACTCAAATGTTCTGAAGTAATTTCATTAAAATAAAGGTTAAAAGTATTCTATTAATGTGAAATTATTTATTTATTAAACATTCTAGTTGTGAAAACATTTAGAAAAAAATATCTTGCCAAATTGGAAGCCTCAAAGGTATAATTATTTAAAATTGAAGCATACAAAGTTGATTAATTTGAAATTTTTAATATTATCAAACATACAAAAATCAAAATTAATCAAAATTGTTCAAAATAAATTAGGTTTAAGTTCAAAATAACCCCAACGATTTTAACTTGAAGCGAATTCGTTTCAATTTTAACATAATGAAGGCTTTTATGACAATCTAAACAAATTTTTTCTATGAAACTTTTTCCCTATGTTCAGCATACCCATATCGATGGAAACGAATTTATATTTTTGTAAAAATCTGAAAATTATATTTTTTATCATAATTTGAAGCCACATTTCAGAAGCCATGAAATGTTAACCTCAAAATTGAAGCCTCATTTTCTAAAAACTGAATTAACAACATTTAGGGAATGAGCTAACAGTTTTTTTAAACTGATTATTTCATTTTTTTATCACTGTCTTCAGTCTATTCGAACACCGTCAAATATTTTGCAAATTAAATTTCGCGCCACATTATTCAAACACAAGAACACACACGCTTAAACATAACCTAGAATTTGTGTGTCATTCTGGCGCGAAATTTACATGTTAGGTAAGTAAATATTTTGAAAGAAATGATGCTTTTAAACCGAATAATTCTATTTTGGATTTTCAAACATTTGATCGCATTCTATTCAAAATTTTTCAAGTTTAGATATTCTTCAAATTAAAAATCAGTATTATTTAAAGTTTTGATGATTTGGAACTTCCGATATTTCCTAGTCTGAAAAACTGCTCATGATTAATTTTGTTTTAAATGTGGAGGCTGCTGAATTCTCTTGCTTACAAAATTTTAATTAATTTATATTTTACCTCGATTTATTTTGTTAAACATATTTCAAGTATGAATAACGAACTTCAAATGCGTATTTTATACAAATAAAAATAAATAACCATGAGTTTTATCGTTAAGGAAGGTTGTGAATGAGTTCCAAGGTCTCCTAAAATCCTGAACTCATTTAGCGCCAGATACTGAATACTCTTCCGTAAAGAAATCTAGGCTTTTCCGGAACAGCTGCATTTATCCAGATAACCTACGCATTTCCTTATCAGGCGAATGCGCTTGCGGTTGTTCGAACTCGGTACATATGACGAACTAATCGATTCTAAGGTTCTCGCATGACGAACTCGTTTAAAAGATTGAACAAAATATAATTTTAAATACCTCTTAGAAAATTTCAAAGTGCGCAAATATTCAGATTTCCCAATAAATTCAAATAAAATTTAGTTTCTATGTAATTTTCATGCTTCGAAATTTATTTCGTTCGATTTTTCATAATTTTCCATCCGAAAGGCGAAAGCTTAGAAACATTATTTCGATCTATTTTTAAAATAAATTAAGTAAGCAAATCAACAGAAGCCAAGTTTCAAAGAATCAAAAACTTCAAATTTAAATTTCGCGCCATTATGACATCCAAATTAGAGGTTTAAATTTTATAGAATTTGTGGATGAAAAATCTACACACAATTACATATATTTTACTTGGGTTTACTTCAATCACTCGAAGAATAAAATCTTAGAACTTCACTCGAAAACTAAGAAAAGGAATTTAAAAAACTGATATACTAAAAGAAAAAAATAAATAAATAAACGACTACTCGTGAAAAGAATCTCACACATATGTATTTTGTTTAGATTGATCTTTAAAAATTCGGACGCTTTCAAATTTGCAGGATTTTCCAATTGGAACGATCTTCCATTTTTATTCCTTCTAATCTAAATGCTATCAAACTTTTGTCTATTTCAAATTTAAACGATTTAGTAAATTTGTACGTTTCCAAATATTGAACGGTCCTCCAATTTAATTTACGTGCCCTTGAAGAATAGACCTGTCGGTAAATGTCGATGAGAGGAATGCTATTGGAAATTCGGTTTAAAAACTAGGAAGGAGAATTTGAAGGCTTTGACATTCAAGTGCTTCGATTTACATTTCGTTTAATAATGCATTTCATTTTTCTACTGCTTTAATTTTGAAATTATATTTGTAATAATTATCGTTTATCTAATACGTATCACTTATTCTTGAAGTTTATTTATGAAGGACTGAGACCCACCCACCCAAGTCGATTTCTGTTTGAAGGACGAAATCGACTGCACTCGACTAATGTTAGGGCGTAGGTGTAAACACATACACCCGAGTTACATAACAAATGTGAGGCCTGAAGAGCAGGAAGGTTCACTGTTCGACCGAGATGTGAGCTTCTCCTTCATAAACTTTAATACTGTGCGAATGAGTTTATACACGTACTCAGCCTTTCAAGTACTTTTAGTCACATGTGTTTTTCCATGTGTGAGAAAATGCACCTACTTGGCCTAAGAAGAAGATTCATGTAGACGCTTTGTTAGAATTTTATTCGGAGTCATTCTTTTCCCAAAACCTGAAGATATTTTCCTTCATTTAAAACATCTACGTTTTTATAGATTTAAATCAAATCTTTTTTTAAACTACAACTAAATTATTATCCTATTCACAATGATACGCCTAAACGTAAATTTCAAAGCTTAAAAAATTAAAATTCTGAAAAGTAGAATGTTAAAAATATTAAATTAAAAAAACGACACTTTCTAAGGAATATACCACTTGCCCGATTCGGGTAAGTGCTACATAGTCTCAAACGATTGAATTTTGAAGGCACCTGAATTTGAAAAAGTACCCCCTGAAAATGAGATTTCAGAATTTAAATATATCATATTAAATATAATTTTTATTTCCCAAACTTTCAACTCCTTCAACACCGGAATAATAAAACCTACACATTATAATTATCCGATGTTAAAAACCTCACAAATTAAAATTTTTTCATAGTAGTATTTCATACAATGTCCTGAAATTTATTTTGCATAATTTTTAACCTTTTCAAATTTGGATAATTTTAAAACTTAAAATATATTAAATGTATTAAGGACCCTCGATATACAGGAAATTTAAGCATTTGAATCGCAAGGCTTCCAAATAAAAAACATCCAAATTTAAACATGGATTACATTACCAAGGTCCCAAAATTGAAAGTCCCCAAAATTTAAAGCATCCGAATTTCGAAACTTAGAAATTTGGAATTGGGAATAAATTCCTATTACGTTTGTATGGTCTTAAATTTTGTAAGTTACAATAAAAAATCGTCCGAAAATAATTTTTTTGTAATTCTAAAAATGTAAGGCCATCCAAACGTTCCTTAGTGCCTTTTCCCCTACATTTTTAACTCTATATCTTATTTGGTGTGGACGTGAGATGCCGTGAGTTATTGAGAAAAAATGTAAGTATGAAATGGCCTTAAAATGTTGTAAATTTATTATAATTCTATTTCTTGGGATTGTTGCATAGGCATGTTTTTCAACTTTGTGTTGGTATTTGAAAAAAAGTGTAAAAGAAGGGAAATATTACTAAAAATATTGGAAAAGAAGTATTAAAAAAAGTTGTCTCGAGGCAAAATAGTAGCTGTAACTAACGTTAGACTTAAGTAGAAAACATAGTAGCCCCTCGCACAGAAAGTAGGAAAAATAAAAGAAAACAAGTGAACAGTTCGAAGCCTGCCATGGAACCGGTAAATCAATTTTTATTATTTTAAGAGTTACAAAACTATTTTGGTTATTAAAAAAATAACATAATAACATTTTTAAATTACTTATTTCGAATTTTTTATTTCCCGAGATTTTATTCACTTCAATCTTAATCGCAATCGCATAAAAAAGTAATGGGCCAGTATGCGTCAGAAATATCAGGATCTGCTAGTGGTCGTTCGATTTTATTGAAACTTTGTGAAATTATAGGGCCCAAAGGATTTTTAAACAATTTTCAAAATTACTGAAGTTACGCCATGTTCAATTTTGGTATCACATTTTTTTAAATTATCGATTTTTCTGAAACCGTGAAACGAATTTTAATGAAACTTGGGGTATCGCAGATAAAATAATATAAAGGGTCCCAAGGCATAAGGGCGTTACATAGTTCCAAAAATCGAATTTTACAGAAAACACAAGAAAAACTATCTAACTTTAATGCATTTTTTAAACAAAAAAGTACTTTCGAACTGTTAGTTAGCTCTATCGATCCCCGAAAAGAGCTCTTACAAAGAAGCAATCATCTGCAAAAAAACCCTTGTCAAATAACGGACAGGCAAAAACCTTATAATTTCAATTTTTTTTTTAAACAAAACATTGATGATGACTCTTCTGGATCATGAGATATTGTCACTTTAGTTGGACCGTTCACATCCGCCGTGATATGCTCCCAGGGTCTAATTGTGGGGAAAAGCACCTTTTTTGAACAAAAATCGCCCGAGAGGTCAATTCTTAAGGAATGCTGATGTTTTTTTTTAATAGCCGTAAGTCTTCCGGGTATAACGAGTAACTGCAGATATTTCACTTCAACTAAAGCAAAATTGGTTATTTAATAACAAAATTTAGGCTTTTTTATTAAATATTGTGTGAATTTAGACCTATCCAGTTTTCATCAATTCTTGGCGTTTTGAGGCCCCCTCTGTCAGCAAGAAACGGTTTTTACGCATATGCCTGTCTAACGGCATGTCTGTAGTCTGACGATGCAATAACTTTCGAAGACATTTTTTAATCAAAATTTCATTCGGTATACTTTTTTGTGGTCCAAAAAGACAGGTCAAATTCGTTAGCCAATCTTCTACAGCCAATATTTATGGTTTCAGCCATTAAAAAAAAAACTCAACTTTTCCACGAAATCACACTAGATACGACAAATAATTCAGCAAAAAATTGTTACTTTTAGGAATTGGAATTAATTAAAATTAGGAATTGAATTGTCCTTAACTGTTTTTTTGATAGAACCCATAGTTTGGCCGTGAAATTACAATTTTTACATTCTCATCATTTATGACGGATGGTTTGAAGATTTTTGTGAATTTGAAGCTATCCAGTTTTCTTCAATTCAATGGTTTTTACGAACATGTCTGTCTGTCTACTTGTCTGCCGGTCTGTCTGTAATCTGAGAACACTAATATTTGTGGTTTTATTCATCATTTGCTGCTAATAATGATTATTGCAAAATAAGCAATGAAATAATAAATATTGAAATAATATTGAAGACTAAAATTTGTCATTTATTTTTCAATATCTGAATAAGTAGCCCGGGCGTAGGTACAGATAATTAATGTAAAATACCCGAAGGAGCTTTAAGAAAAGAGAATTCTCAATGACTAAATAGCAGTTGGCAATGGTTTGTCCTTTAATTTTTTTTCTCTAAATTTTCAGTGATACCATTTCTTTTAAGACTTATAAATTCATTAAACCCGATCATATATAAATGTAATAACTATAACTAGAAATAATTTTCAGTGTGTTAAGAGTAAGAAAACCAATTTTGTATAATGTTATAAGCAAATTGATGAAAGTAATTTTTTCGTGATTCGCAATGATTGGCTATTTAAAATCCATAGTGCGATTACAATTAGTTAAGAACAGCTGCATTTTAGCAATTATTTAAACAATTTTTGTAAGCAAATACACATTTCGACCATTTTTTCATGAATAGGCTTAATTTTTTGCAAAGTCTACTAGAAATGTCTTACCAATGGTTTATAATTATTGTCATATATTTTAAATTGCCAAAAAAAGTTAATTATATAACAAATATTGACAAACAAATGCACATTTTGAAATTTTGTCATGAAAAGATTTTCTACTTGATTTCGCGAAAAAATTTGGCCTATGCATGCAAAAATGGTCAAAATGAGAATTTATTTATAAAAATTGTTTAAATATTTAAATTTTTTTGCAATTCGAAAAATGTGATAGCAAACAATCGTTTACAAGATATTTTTAGTTGATTCCGCAAAGAAAATAAGCCTATTTATGAAAAATGGTCGAATTGTGTATTTGTTTACAAAAATTGTTTAAATAATTGCTAAAAAGCAGTTATTCTTAACTGGAAATTATTTTTAGTTAGTTATTACATCGATTTATGACCGGTTTTAATGAATTCGAAAGTCTTAAAAAAATGGTATCCTGAAAACTTGAAAAGATGAAAAAAAGTTTAATCTTTGTTATTAAATAAGCGAGTAAAAGAGTAAAATATCAGCAGTTACTCGTTATACCTGGCATATTAACGGTCATTTAAAAAAATATATCAAAATTCATTAAGAACTGACCTCTCGGGCAGCGCTTTGTCGGCGCAGGTTTTCACTAAAATGGCGATATTTCGTGATCAACAAGAGTCAACATCAATTTTTTTTAATGAAAGGTGAAATTATAAGAAATTTGTATATTCTAACTAGAAAAAAAATAAAAAAGTGCCAAACTGACGAAAAATTGAATTCAAAGATTTTTTTGTTAAAACGCTGAATTATTTTTTTCTGTATTATGATAAAAAGCATATACTTTTCTGTAGAATACCTTTAAGTTTCATTAAAATTCATTCCACGGTTTCAGAAATATCGATAATTAAAAAAAATGTGATGCCAAAATTCAACATGGACTAACTCCCGCAATTTTGAATTTTTTTTAAATCCTTCGGGCACCAAATTATAACACAATTTTACAAGGTTTTATTAAAATCGAACGACCACTTGCAGATCCTGATATTTCTGACCTACACTGGCCCTAATTTAAAATTCAACCATGGCTCAATTTTCACCTGGTTAAGCAATTTTAGATATGGTTAGTACTCGGATTGATGGCTTACTCAACGACGATTTTTGTTACTGACAACGAGTGGAACTGATAATAATTAAATAATATAAAATTGTTTTACCTGGCGAGAATCGTAGGAATCTGGATGATGTTCGGAGTCCCCTCCTCCAGCTGGATAATCACCGAGGCCCTTTCGTCGTTCATCGGCCGTATTTCGATCCATTTTATCGAAAACATGGACAACTTCGGTGGCCTCTGGCACGTTGTTAACGTTGCACGTCTGATCTTCAGGGCTGGGACTCGTGTCCTCTGATTTACTTTTGCCCAAAAGGCGCGAAATCGCACTCCACATTCAACGATCACAACATCTAAATACCGTCAAGCAGTATTTTCGTAATTTTTCAGACCGACTGGTCTTTTACCTTTGGCTCAACCACGAAAAATTATTGTCATCCATGGCTTCGGAAATTTTGTGACTGATAAATTTACCTTTCACTTTTTACCTATAAAAGAAAAAAGAAAAGAATATTCGCATGAAACAGGTCTGAAGAAAAATAAGGGGTTGCTTTGATTCAATTTAATGTGCGAAGTGACATGAAGTTTAAATTAAATTTTTAGATTCAAGAAATGTAATTAACATAGTTCTGGATAAAAACCTATCGCTTGTAAAATTAATTATTTACATGAAAAAGGTTTTACTGGTTCGCAAGAGCAAATAGAAAAAAAATTTAGCGATAGTGATGCACTTTTTTAAAAGTAGTTTTTAGATATGAAACGCAAGTAAAGTTTTAAAAAGTTTGAAACTGTAGCATATCCAATTGAATACAATACCAATGTTAAAATTCCCTGAATTTCCCTGACTTTTCACTGACCAATTTTTCATTTTCTCTGACCGTTTAACATTTTTTAGGTATAAAAACCATACACCAAGGTGATCAATAATGTTAATGCAAAAAAAATGTTTTTCTCTAAATATATTTTAATTACTTTTCGTAACAAGTCATCCAACATTTTATAAGAGGCCATCCACAAAATTACGTAAGGCATAGGTAAAATATATGAATTTTTAACCAAATGGTTGACTTTTCAACTCAAAAAGTAATGAATCTTCGATAAACAAATGATTTCTCAAAGTAAAGTGTAATAGATGATAATTCAGCCCAAAAATTATTTTATTTTCGATAAAAGAAAACAGTTGAAATAAACCATAAAATACGCATTCTCAACCAATTACAAAGTTGTATATTCTCAACCAAAACAGACTAATTTTCAAACAAAAATGAGGAATTTTCTACCAAAAAGGACAAATTTTCAACAAGGTACATGATTTTTAAACTAAAAAAGATACATTTTGAACCAAAAATATATTAGTTATATTTTCTTGTCAGAAAAATGAATATTCAACAAAACATAACGAATTTTCAACAAAATAGTTCAAATTTCAACCAAGGAAATGAATTTCTAACCAAAAAGATGAAGTTTCAATTAATGAGATTACTTATCTACCAAAAAGACGAGTTTCAATAAAGTTTCAACCAAGAAGATTAAATTTCAGTAAAAAAAGATACATTTTCGACAAAAAATGGAATAGTTAAATTTTCAGTTATAAAAAAATTATATTCAATTTAAAACAAAATTTCAACCAAAAAAGATTAATTTTTAACAAAATACATGAATTTTCAACCAAATATTTGAAATTTTAAAGGAATTTTCAATCTAATAGTTACATTTTCAACCAATGAAATTAATTTTTAAACAAAAAGATGAATTAGTCACCAAGAAGATTAATATTTTACCACAGAAAAGACGCATTTTCAACAACATACAGGCATTTTCAACTGAAGAAGATAAATTTTTAATCAAACGTGAATAGTTAAATTTCCAGATAAAAAAATAAGAATTTTTAACAGAGTAGTTCCACTTTCAACTAAGTTAGTTCAATTTTCAATAAAAAATGATAAATTCTAAACGAAAAATGTAATCGTTAATATTTCAATCAAAAAAGATTTCAATTCTAAAGCAAAAGCAGTTCAATTCAACAAAAAAGACGAATTTTCAACAAAAATAGTTGAATCGTCAACCAAAACAGATTAATTTCCAACCAAACAGTTGTGATTTTTAACCATAAAAGATGCAATTTCTACAAAAATAGATGAATATGCAACTTAAATAGACGAAATTTCAACCAAAAAGAATGACTTTTCAACAAAATAATCAAATTAACTTCAACTTTAGTTTATCCAGAAATTCCCTGACTCTGTCAGGCTTTTCCTGACTCCCTGGCAAGGTTTAAATTCCCTGATTTTCTGAAATTCCCGGAAGTGTAATAGAAGCGTTAGAAAGTGAAAAATTTCAAATTAGATATCCTCAAAATTTTAAATACAAGCTTTGAAAAGTGAATGAAGCATTCCAAATTATTAGTTAAGGATTCCAATTGTGAATGGTTCAATTTTGAGATAATGAAAACCTAAACCATACAACTTTAAACGTTTCAATTTGAAAATCACTTAATTCTTAACAGATTTAGAATTGTTCATTCCTGAAATCTTTGATAGTGAAATATTGTTGAATTTTAAGTGGTTAATTTTTAAAAATCGTTATTCGGAGATTGGTCAGTTTTTATGAATTTATACTGACATTTAATAAATTAGAAAATATACAACTTAAAACGTACAAATTTGACATTTCCCCTATTATGAATCTTTTAAATTACATATTTAAAATTCTCTCATTTATAAAGATAATTGATTAAAAAATTATTAAACTGTAAACATTTGAAACTTATAATTGTTGAACTATCAAGGCTTTCGATTTTAAATATTACAATTTGGAAAAACTATAATAGGAAATGTACAGACCAAAAGTAAAGGATTTAAAATGATTTGACTAAAATTATTTAAAAAATTTAAATGTTTCGAATTAAACAGTTTAATCTCAAGTCTCACAGCTATAAAATTTGCAATGCTCCAAATTGTGTTATTTCATATTGGAAGCCTAGAAATTTTTAAATAATTGAAATTGAACTCATTCACAACTGCATCATTTCATACGGTGATATAGTCCAGCCACCCTGGCTTAATATTGGACAATTTTTAATAAGAAACTTTAAAAAACTTAAATATTTGTACAGCGTTCAAAATGCAACAATTATTCACAAAATGTGAACATTTGGAAATTAACAAGGTATAAATGAATAACGGTAATCTTTATTATAATCTTTGCTTTGAGCTAATTAGGACCAGAGGACCCATTTGAACACGAATTTCATGCTGTCAATAACACTGAATCACCGTTTGATCAACATCAACCATCAAGGAACTGAAATTAAGATTTCAAAGAAACTATAGTTCTCTACTAAAAACATTGCCACTTTAAAAATCTAAAAACAACAACCCTTAAAACTTTAAAACCCCGCAACCCCGGAAATATAACCTCAATTCATCAATAAAATCTGCATCTCACACATAAAAAAAGCCGGAAATTTCGGCTGAATCCGGTGGCAAGGGCCGGGTGTCTATTTTTATCAACAATTCGCTGACCGTTTGCCGCACTGAGCGGCGAATTCGTGCAAAGCTGCCAGTATCGATTTTAACCTCAACGTACAGTCATCCACTTGCGTTAATAAATTTTCTCAAAATTCTACCTATGCCTCGACATGCAAGTCAAAAAATTACAAATTTACAAAATTACATTTCGACCTCGCTTATCCTTTCACGAACTGAATCCAAGGGTCAGGTGATGAACGGGGGTTTAAGGGGGAATAAGAGAAGAGTTACTCCAGGAATGGCAAAAACAAATTGGCGGAAAAGGGCGTACCTCGTCCTCGTTTTTTGTTTAATTCGTGGAAAGTCCCACTGTCCGAAATCCAAAAATGCTGATTAATCCAAGGCAGGGAAAATTGGTGATGAAAAAACACACGTCTTTATTTATCGACTTGACAGCCACGATTCACACGATCAAGTCCACTACCACTTTGCCTTTTTCCCCTGCGACAGAAGACACTCGCACCCCGCGAAATCAATCACACTTTGGCGAAATTCACTGGGATTTGTTGAGGTTAGATGGAGCCGAAATTCGTTACGTAAATCGAGATTTTTCTGGAAAATTGTTGAGAATTGCTGAGTTTGTAAGGAAGCTGCAAATACTTGCAAAAAATTTACGATCGCGACACGAGCCGATCATCATCGTGAAAACCAGATCCAGAACCTAGAGCATCGTGAAGTTGCCGGTGGGTTGTATCGATTTTTGGAGTCGATTCACAAATCGAGAGGTCACGTGATCACGGCGGGAAATTTTTAATTTGAATAAAAGAGGGATTTTCTTGTTAGGAGTTTTAAAGACTTTTGGTGTGAATTATAAAGCTACTTCCTCAAAGTAAGTGAGCATTACCTAGAAATTGCTTAATTTTGAATAGTTTATATTGTTTTAAATGACTAAAAACTTGAATTTAGTAGACATTCTTTATTCGTTCAAGTTGATTAGTGAATTAAAAGTTATTTAGAGTGAAATCGGGCAATCAACAGAAAACGGATATTGATCTAATGATGATTTACGTAATATTTAATTAAATTAATTTTATTCGATGTTGAATAGTACACTTGCACACTTGTTCAATCAATTATTTTCTACCTAAAAAGAAAGTATTATGTGATAATTATTGTATTTAGTGATACAAATTTTCTAAAAACTTTAATTAGTTAATGTAACTATTAAATTCAATATATTAAAAATTACAAGTCTTGGCCTAGCTACTGATTTTTGTCATCGTATCAAATCATTTATTTAAATTGCAATACTATGAAGCGTATTCATTCAAATCAATATTGCAATACATTTTTCTGATAATTGCGGACCAGATTAGCTTAAAAAATAGTACAAATACAATTTTTAAATCGATAACTTTTACAATAATATAAAATTATATTTCTCAAAATAAAGTCTTTTTTTATCTTAAAATTTGATTTGGAAAAGAAATAAAGGAAGTAAATTTGACATTCTTCTAACAACAATACATTTCTATTTATTGTTTGACTTTTAAATATTGCAAGAATATAATTTTTTAAGTTTATAGAGCTTTACAAAAAGACTCTCAATTTTAAACGGATAATCATTTCTAACTTCCAGTTCTTCTTTATTATTTTTCTACCTCATTTGAAACTTGGACATAATAAAATTATTTACATTATAATGAGTTATTGTAATAGAATTTGAAGAACTTGTGAGGAAATTCAATGATGCCTTTTTTAACACGCAGGAAAAGACTTCTATGATTATGATCCAAAGAAACGATTATTCGGTTAGGCCCTTTTTGAAAAAGCTTAACATTTTTTTTAATGTTAATATATTTTTATAAAAACCTATGAAAAAAGCATTATTTGCCCTGAAACTCTCATTTTTAATTTTAAAATAAAATCAGGCCTGGGATTGCATGGAGGCCATGGAAGCCTGGCCTCCCCACTTACTTATCAGAAGTAGAACGCATTACATCTTTTTTTTTGTAAATTTTTTGAAAATTTACGAAAAAATAATATAGGAAATCCATTATAGACCTTTAATGATTTTCCTCTAATGAATTTCTAGTACTTTTTTCGCGATTCTAGAAAACTCATGATAAAAACTCATTAAAAAATATTCCAAAGAATTTCAAGAGATTACAAAAATTTCAAGGATTATCAAAGAATGTTGTAGGTCTTCGAAAGATTTCAAGATATTTTAAAGAATTTCACAAGATTTAAAGGATTTTGTAGGATCTCCAATTATTTCAAAGGATTTACTGGATTTCAAAAGATTTTAAGCTATTATAACAGATTCCAAAGAATTTTAAGAGGTTTAAAAAATGTCAAGGGATTTCAAAGAAATTGGTAGGATTTCCACAGATTCTAAGCTCGATTTAAATGGATTTCTAGCGAACTTTGGAAAATAAATGTTTCAAGGCTTCAATATATAATTTTTTTTAAAGGGTTCTAAATGATTGCGACTAATTTTGATGGATTTTTACGATTTTTTATTTAATATATTTTGAAATATTCCATAGTATTTAAAGAAATTAAAAAAATTTCAAATAATTTTGTAACAATTCCAGAAATGTTAAGGGATTTCAAAGAATTTCACAAAATTTGAGTAATTTTATAGGACCTCCAAGTATTAGTTTTAATTATTTAAAGGATTTCGAAAGATTTTAATTATAACAGATTCCAAAGAATTTGAAGAGATTTCGAAACTTTCAAGGGATTTCAAAGAATTTTGTAGTATTTCCAAAGATTTTAAGCTCAATTTTGAGTGATTTATAGGAAACTTTAGAAAATAAATTAAATTTTAAGGTATTTTAGGATATTTCGAAGAATTTCATAATATTGAAAGAATTTTATTGAATCTCCAAGGATTTCAATGATTTCTAGGGATTTTAACGGTGTCTTTTTTGAGAATTTTAATGAATTTAATAATCAATTTTAATTTCTATTCGAGGGATTTAAAATGATATTTGGTATTTGAAGGGATTTCAACGAATAGCCAGAGAACTTTAGGGAATAAAATAAATTTGATTTCAAGGGATTTCTGCGTACTTTGACAGTCTCAAGGGATATGAAGAACCAAAATTGTAAACGTCTTCAAAGATGTTAAGTTATTTTAAACGATTTTGAAGAATTTTAAGAGACTTCCAAAATTTCAAGGAATTTCAAAGAATTTTGTAACAATTCCACAAATTTTAAGGGATTTCAAAGATTTTCACAAGATTTACGGGATTCTATAAGACCTCCAATAATTTTAAAGTATTTACAGCATTTTAAAAGATTTAAAAGATTTTAAGCTATTTGAATAGATTACACAGAATTTTAAGAGATTTTGTAAATTAATGGGAATTTCAAATAAATTTATAGATAACTATGGAAAATACATGAAATCGAATGAAATTTCGGGGGATTCGAAAGATTTCAAAGAATTCTAAGGTTTTCAACAAGATTTAAAGGATTTTATTAAATCTCCAAAGATTTCGAGGGGTTTTAAATATTTCTAGAGATTTGAACGGTCTGTTTTCAGAGAACTTTAATAAATAAGTTTAATTTAATTTACATTCAAAAGATTTCTACGGATTTCTACGATTTCAAGGGATATAAAGAAAATTAACAAACATTCGAAGGATCTTATAGATTATTAGTTATTTAAAAAAATGCCAAAGTACATATTTCAAGGAATTTCAAAAATTTCAAGGGATGTAAAAGAATTTTGTAGGGTTTCTAAAGATTTCAAGAAATTTAAAAGAATTTTATTTTATATTATTTTCACGGAATTTAAAATTATTTGTACAGATTCTTTACTATTTCAAATATTTCAAAGGAATTCAAAACGGATTACAAAATTTCAGGAGATTTCTACAGATTTTAACAGATTTCAAAAATTTTAATGAATTTAAAAATATTTCTAAAAGTATCAACGGGTTTCAGTGAAATTTCAAGATAATTTGAAGATATCAAGGGAATTCGCAGATTTTTTCTGAGTGAAGTTTATTTGTACAGAATCGCTATTTTTGTACCTCCATGTATGAGATTATTAGTGATCTAAAATAAATTGATCTATGTAGTTTGTCTACTTTTCACCTTAATTTCTTTAATATTTTTGTAATATTTCTTTTTAATGCTGATTATCCTATAATCGTTTCTATATACTGATTTTTTGTAATGAATATCCTATAATCGCGAAGAAATTATAGGAAATCCATTATCGGAAAATCATTATAGGCCTATACTAATTTTGTTATAATATTTTTTCGTAAGGGCAGTTTGCAATTTTGCATGAAAGTCACTTCCGTTCCTTTCGTCGATCTCAGTTTTTTGTATCACTTAATTTATTTTTCAGATTTATGAAAAAATACTATATATTATTAATAATATAATAGCAATAATAATAAATTAATAACTAATAATAATAAATATTTGTCGTTAAGAAAATAATATATATTATGAATATATATGACTTTTTTAAAAGAAATTTGTTGGGAATTTAGGCTACTTTAATTCATGTAAAGACAACTTTCTAAAATGCATAAAAAAGGATATTAGAGAGTTTTTAATTTAAAAAGCTGACTAATTTTTCATATACAATTTAATAGTTATTTTTGTCATACCTTATGAAGGGTTTTCTGGAGCGATTTATGGTTTGGCAACATTCTCTGCGTAAGCAGCACGCATTTTTCTAAGTCTCCTTCCTTTCTTGGAACACATAGTATAAACATTTTTTCACTCAACGAGGGGTTGATCACTCTTGAAACCTAGTCTACAAGCTTTGGTGGAAACTTTCAAATCTTTGTGCAATATTCTAAAATCTTTTTAGATTTCTTGAAATATTCTGAAATCTCTTGAAATCTTTGCAAATATTTTGAAATACTTTAAAAATTTTCCTCAAATCTCTTGAAATCGTTCGAAATCTCTTGAAATCGATTGAAATCTTTGGAGATCTCTTGAAATCCTTTAAAATGTTTTGAAATCTTCTGAAATCGCTTTCAATCTTTTTAGATGTCTTAAAATATTTTGAAATCTCTTGAAATAGTGCATAATCTCCTGAAATCTCTTAAACACTCTTGAAATCCTTTGAAATGTTTTGAAATCTCCTGAAATCGTTTACAATCTTTTTAAATCTCTTGGGATAGTTTAAAATCTCCTGAAATCGCTTACAAAGTTATAAATCTCTTGAAATCGTTCCAAATCTCCTGAAACCTCTTAAAATCTTTTGAGATCTCTTAAAAATCCTTTGAAATATTTGTATATCTCCTGAAATCGCTTAAAATCTTTTTAAATCTCTTGGGATATTTTAAAATATCTTGAAATCGTTCGAAATCTCCTGAAATCTCTTGAAATTCTTTGAAATATTTAAAAATCACTTACAATTTTTTTAAATCTTTTGGGATATTTTAAAATATCCTGAAATTGCTTGCAATCTTTTTGGATATCTAAATATTTTGAAATCCTTTGAAATCGTTAAAAATCTCCTGTGAAGTTGCTTGAAATCTCTGGAGATCCCTTATTGAAATCCTTTAAAATGTTTTCAAATCTCCTGAAATCTCTTACAAACTTTTTAAATCTCTTGGGATACTTTCAAATGTCCTGAAATCTCTTGAAATCGTTTACAATCTTTTTAAATCTCTTGGGATATTTTCAGATCTCCTAAAATCGCTTACAAAGTTTTAAATCTCTTGAAATCGTATGAAATCTCCTGAAACCTCTTAAAATCTTTTGAGATTTCTTAAAAATCCTTTGAAATATTTGTATATCTCCTGAAATCGCTTAAAATCTTTTTAAATCTCTTGGGATATTTTAAAATCTCTTGAAATCGTTTGAAATCTCCTGAAATCGTTTGAAATTCTTTGAAATATTTAAAAATCGCTTACAGTCTTTTTAAATCTTTTGGGATATTTTAAAATCTCCTGAAATCGCTTGCAATCTTTTTGGATATCTTTGAAATCGTTAAAAATCTCCTGTGAAGTTGCTTGAAATCTCTGGAGATCAGTTATTGAAATCCTTTAAAATGTTTTCAAATCTCCTGAAATTGCTTACAATCTTTTTTAAATCTGT
>CAKNYM010046690.1:56278-93644 GCA_932195095.1 Andricus curvator
ATGTTTTCAAATCTCCTGAAATTGCTTACAATCTTTTTTAAATCTGTAGGGAAGTTTTCGAATGTCCTGAAATCTCTTGAAATGTTTTGAAATCTCCTGAAATCGTTTAGAATCTTTTTAAATCTCTTGGGATATTTTCAAATCTCCTGGAATCGCTTACAAAGTTTTAAATCTCTTGAAATCGTTCGAAATCTCCTGAAACCTCTTAAAATCTTTTGAGATCTCTTAAAAATCCTTTGAAATATTGTTTTGATATCCTTTTAAATCGTTCAAAATCTCCTGTGAAGTTGCTTGAAATCTCTAGAGATCTCTTATTGAAATCCTTTAAAATGTTTTCAAATCTCCTGAAATTGCTTACAATCTTTTTTCAATCTCTTGGGATGTTTTTGAATGTCCTGAAATCTCTTGAAATGTTTTGAAATCTTCTGAAATTACGTCCATTCTTTTTAGATATCTTGGAATATTTTTAAATCACTTGAAATCGTTCAAAATCTCCTGAAATCGCTTGAAATCTTTGGAGATCTCCTGAAATCCTTTAAAATGTTTTTCAAATCTCCTGAAGTCGCTATTATGATCTTTTTAAATCTCTTGGGATATTTACAAATGTCCTAAAATCTCTTGAAATCGTTTGAAATGTTTTGAAAATTTCTGAAAACGCTTGCAATCTTTGTAGATATCTTGGAATATTTTAAAATCTCTTAAATCATTTGAAATCTCCTTAAATATTTTGAAATCGTTCGAAATCTCCTGAAATCGCTTGCAATATTTTTAGATAGCTTGAAATATTTGGAATCTGTTGGAATCTGTTGAAATCATTCAAAATCTCCTGAAATCGCTCCATATCCTTTGAAATGTTTTCAAATCTCCTGAAATCGCTTACAATCTTTTTAAATCACTTGAAATCGTTCGAAATCTCCTGAAATCTCTTGAAATCCTTTGAAATGTTTTATATCTCCTGAAATCACTTACAATCTTCTTAAATCTCACGGGATATTTTGAAATCTCTTAAAATCATTCAAAATCTCTTAAAATCCTTTGAAATGTTTTGAAATCTCCTGAAATCGCTTGCAATCTTTTTAGATATCTTGGAATATTTTGAAATATCTTGAAATCGTTCGAAATTTTTGAAATTTACTGAAATCACTTGAAATATTTTGAAGTTTGCTGAAATCGCTTGCAATCTTTTTGTATGCCGAGTGGTCAACACCTTGGCACTGTAAGAGTTAATATTCAATACGATTTGTATTTTTTTTTAAACAAGCTAATTTTCCTTCCGATTTGGAAATTTTCAAAACTGAACAGTTCAAAGATAAATAATTTTAATTTTAAACGTTAAAAATTAATTTTTCTGTAAACAATAATTTGAAGAAAATTGCAATTGATGCACATTAGAGTTCTGCGTCCCATAAAGACTACGGCTGCGCAGAAAATTATATAGTGTTTAAGGTTGCGCAGTGGAGATTTATCGTACTTCAATCTGCGCATTGAAATTTTTCTTAGTACAAATTACAGGAATTACATCTTCAGAGTGACCTCTATAATCTAAGAAAAAATTCGAGGTTATTTCTATCTCGGCCATTCCTGGGTTGACCAATCACAATTAAAATTCGAGCTTTTACGATTTGAAGTATTCAGCATGAAAATAGAATAACAATTATTTGTTAATACCTATAATTATTATAAATTATGTTTTATTCTGAACTCAATATCTTATTTTGAAATAATAAAATAAATTTAAAAAACATTAATTTTTATTATTAATTAAACAAATTGGGTTTAGTACAGCGTGAAAGGACAATAAGGTTTCTACTTATTATTAAGTATTCGTACATCGTTTTTAATACCGCTTTCAGTCGCATTATAAATAATCGATTTCAATTAAAGATAGACTTCTAGTTCAACATAAAATATAAACTTTGTTATAAGAATGCGACAAACAAATAACTTCTTATTGATTACGCACAACTGTCACAGATGTGAAAATAAAGAGATACCTATCTAAATTGATATATTATACGAGATAAAATTTTGGTACGATAAGACAGTGAAAAGATTTTTTTCTAAAAGAGGTCAAAATCAAAATTCTTTTGTAAAATAAGCCCATTCTGCATTTTTTGACGAAGTAAATAATGTATAGTCTGGAGTTTTCTGCAAAGCAAAAA
Source organism: Andricus curvator (assembly GCA_932195095.1). Lineage (NCBI taxonomy): Eukaryota > Metazoa > Arthropoda > Insecta > Hymenoptera > Cynipidae > Andricus > Andricus curvator. The sequence goes on from CAKNYM010046690.1 coordinate 58,441, forward strand.
ATTTACATGGCTCACTTTTATACAATGGACCAACTCCATTTCAAATCAGGCAAAATTTCAACAAAAGTTTGGGTCAATGTGTCAGAATGATTTTTTATTTGGATATATCATTCTAGGTTGAAAATAAAAGAACACGTATTTTACAGTTTGACCACAAATTAAAAATTACTGCATACCTGCAAATTCTCAAAAATTTACAGAAATTTTTTTCAAAATGCAGTAGTTTCTATACGATAGTGGCTATTTTTCTGAAATGCTTATAAGTGCATTTTCTGAGAAACCCCCATTTTCAAATTTTTGTTAGAAATCAAGAATAATGTATACTACATATTTCTATATTTTTCTTCTTGTTGAACCACTACTTCACAATGAAAAAAAATATTTTTTTGCATTTTTATCGGAAACAACGTAGGTACAAAAAATGTTCAGATAAGATTTTACACATCTAGAAAAGTTCTACAAAAAATACCTCCTGATCTTTTGTGATATCTTGCATTGTTTACAAGAAATCAAAATTATATTTAAAAAAAAAATTTTACCTTTGCCTCAAAAACGCTTTGGTGTGCATAAAACTGATAGGATGCCTTTTTTATATTAGTAAAACTTTTTTTAAAAACTGGAAAAAATAAAAAGGTGAGGATTTACTGAAAATCTTCTTTTCATGTTTTTAAAATTCGATTAAAGATATAAAAAAGGGTTTGTGGAAAGCCCCACATTTTTTATTTTTTCCCATATTTGTTCACAGTTTCAGCTTATATATAATGAAGTTTATGGGGTTTTACGGGGGCTTTACTATTTTTCAGGCCGGGACATATTTTTTAAACATATTTTTTTTCTCGCAAACGATGCAAGATTTCACAAAGGAGCAGCAGGTATTTTTTTAGAACTTTTCTAGATTTGTGAACTTTCATCTGAACATTTTTTTATTCCTTTTGTTGTTTCCGATAAAAATGGGCAAATTCTATTTTTCCAAAATAATTTTTTTTCAACATAAAGCAGTGGTTTGCCATCTACGTCTTAAAAAAAAAATTTAAGTGGGGTTTTTGAGAAAATACCTTTTCCAAAATTTTAGAAAAACTGGTGCTACTTAGTCATTTAAAAAATTTTTAAATCTTTTTTAGGTCAATTGAAAAAAAAAAAGAATTCCTACGTCCAATAATAAAAGAAAATCAAGAAAAACAATCTGCCTAATTTGAAATGGAATTAATTGGTCAATGATTCTAAAAATTAGAAAAAAAGATGTGCTAAAATAAGTTTCTTTACTTGAAGTAAATCTTAACTTCTGCACAAAGTCTTTATTATGAAAAAGTAGAAAAGACTCACGATCCTCCTGAATCAGTTACTTCTCTATTGTTCACTGGAAAAGCACTTTCAATCTCACCTTTAAGAGTATTCATAGTTGAGCTAAACCTATCTAGTGGATTGACAATACAAAAACCAACCTGTTGAATAAATAGCCACACGTGAGCGGCATCTGACGGATATTCACAATCTAGAGCATAAAATAGTTTTAACGATAAATCTATCGCATGCATAGGGCTCTCTACGCGATATTTAACGTCGGTGTTAATATACACAAACGACGACTCAATTCTCTCCAGAATTCCCACGAAAACTGGCAAAAATTGAAGGGACAAATCGCGCTTCTGTAGTTCTTCCTTTCTGGCCTTCACTGCTGCTTCAATGGAAGCTTCACTCTGTAAGAAATCCAATAGCTAAATTAAGAATATGTTTATGATAAAAAAGAGTAATTTCAGGGTGCCCACTCAAATCCTGGAAAAAAATTCCCTAACAATTCCAGGTTTTTTCCAGGTAAAATTTTTCATAGTATGGAACCATTCAAATATCATATTTTTTAAATAATTCACTCGGAATATGTATAGTTTCGCGAATTTATTATGAATAATGTTTTTTTTCTTTTAGTTTTCAAGGATTCAATTAATGTTTAATTTAGAAAGGTTTAACAAATTATATTACAAGATACTCTTAAAAATATTAGCAGTATCGATTAATTAATTAAGTAGTTGAATTATACTAAAACATAATTAATCATTTCTTGATTCTAGCTTTTCAAGTAAAAATATTGCACTTTCAACAAGATAGATGAATTTTTAACAGAATAGTTGAATTTTTAACCAAAAACATTAATTTACTACAAAAAAAGACGATTTTTCAACAAAATACATGAATTCTCAAGCAAATAGTTGAAAGAAAAATTTTCTCAACCAAAGTGATGAATTTTCAACTAAAATGACAAATCTTCAACTGGAATAGATGAATTTTAAACCAAAAAGATGGATTTTTGACAAAAAAGTTTAACTTTCAACCAAAAAGATGATTTTCCAGCAAAATGATGAATATTTAAATAAAATACCTGAATTTTCTACCAAAAAGATGAATTTTTAAACGAAAAGATTAGTCTTCAAAGAAAAAGATTCATTTTGTACCAAAAAGACGACTCTTAAACAATGAAGTTTTAACAAAATAGTTGAATTTTCCACTAAAAAAGACAAATGTTGATCTAAATTGTTGAATTTTCCGAGGAATTTTCAACTAAAAAAGATCAATTTTCAAACAAAAATGGTATAGTTAAATTTTCAGTAAAAAAATTAATTTGCAACCAAACTAAGGAATTTTTAACTAAAGTTATGAATTTTTAACTGGAATAGTGGATGTTTCAACCAAAAAGATCATTTTTCTATCAAAAAGACGATTTTTGAACAAAACACATGAATTTTCAATTATATAAGATAAATTCTCAACCAAAAATGAAATTTTCAGTTAAAAAAATTAATTTTCAACCAAAGAGATGAATTTTAAACTAAAATGATAAAATATTCAATTGGAATAATTACATTTTCAGTTGAAAAAAATTTGTCAACCAAAACAAAACCAAGTTTCAATAAAATAGTTACATTTTCAAACACAATGATGACTTTTCAACTAAAATGATGAGTCTTTGACTGGAATAGTTGAATTTTAAACCAAGAAGATGAATTTTCAACTAAAATGATGGAACATTCAATTAGAATAGTTACATTTTAAGTTCAAAAAATAACCTTAAACCCAAAAAAAAAAAAAAATTTAACAAAATAGTTAAAGTTTCAATTGAGCAATTCGATGTCAAATCATCTGAAGAATTTCAGCCCTTGTCAGTAATTTTAATAAAAATTCTAGCATCCGTTCTCTTATGTGTGAAAAGAAAAATCCTACAATAATTTTTGAAAAATTTTTAAAACTTAGGTGATATTCAAAATTGAACATTATGGTCCATGTTCTTTTGAACTTTCATACTTTTGGTGATTTTAATTATATTAAGGTGTTTTTTTTTTTAAATTATTCGTAATAAGACGCAGTTTTGAAAAAATATTGTATGTAAACAAATTTCAAAAGCATCTTGGATTTTTCAAAAACAAGTTTTAAAACAGAATTTCTAAAAAAATCCACTTTTTATTTTCTTTAATTTTTCTACTTTTATTTTTTAGCTTACAATGTCTTCTACAAGCCCTGTAAATATCGAAATGGGATCTCTCTTAGTTTTCGAACTCTACAGTTCGTGCATACGAGTATGATATTTGTCTATTGTTCGTCTATTGTTTACATGGTTTTTTAAATTGTGTGACTCGTTTTGGTGTACGTTTTTAATTATTTCTCGAAAACTAAGGGTGATCCCATTTTGATATTTACAGGGCTTATAGAAGACATTGTAAGTTATCTATAAAAAAATAAAGCAAATAAAAAGTGGATTTTTTTTAAATTTAGTTTAAAAGTTTGTTTTTAAAAAATCCAAAAACTTTTTATATTCTTTTTTCCAAAAAATATTTTTTCAAAACTACGTTTTATTATGAATAATTAGAAAAAATCTGCCCGCTTCGCGGGCACATTCTCATGGCGCGCTTCGCGCGCGGCTCGCTGCGCTCGCAAGGTTGAGCGCGCCTTGGGCGCGCGACTGTTGGATCTCGCGCTTTGCGCTCGATCATATATTTATCTCGCGCTTTGCGCTCGATCATATATTTATCTCGCGCTTCGCGCTCGATTATGCATTCACCTCGCGCTACGCGCTCGGGCGTATTTACATCGCGCTTTACGCTTGGCTCCTCTAGATTTTTGAACTTCGTGTTCGACTTCGATGAAAAGGAAAAGTTTGTTTGCAAATATTATAAAATTATCAAAACCTCTACATATTAAGTGATTGTTAAATTTGTTTTTATTTTAGACTGAAAAGGAACTTTATTTACTCAAGGTTCTATCGACCTTAAGGAACACATTCTCATCCAGACACTCGCGCTTCGCGCTCGATATTTGATTTGAAAATCATTTGAACCGTATGATAGAAACAAAAAAGTTTGAGCGCACTTACGGCGTGCGACTTGGTGAATACACTGAACGCGCACTTTGTGTTTCGTGTTATATGTTCTTCATATACAAATTACTAAATTTGTATTTGATTTCAAATGAAAAAGCAATGATATAATTCAGGCGACAAATTTTATTAGTTAACATTTTATTTTAGCTTGTGCCGTTTATCAAAAAAGTTAATTTTTTCATTTTCAATATATTCTTACCACAAAAATTGATTACGGGTTTGTAAGTCTTTTTTGAATGCACAATTTGTGTTCATTTATATTTTTTCGTACCTTGCATTGTTTTTTCAAAAATTTGATTTTTTTTACTGTCAATGTTATTTTCACGAATAAAAAAAAACCACGCATCCTATCGAAACGTGAGTCACAATAAATTTGTACCTCTTCCTTGGATGAACAAATTTTGTTTCGGTCATTTTTTCGTAGCTGGTAATATTCGTCTGAAAATTTGATTTTTCAATTTTCAATGCTGTTTTTTACGAATAAAACAAAAACTACACGTCATATCAAAAGGTGAATGATAAGAAATTTGTAGATCTTTTTTAGGTGCACAATTTTGGTGAGATGATCTTTTCTGGTATCTTGCATAGTTTGACAGCAAAATGGCTTTTTTGATTTTTCATTAATTTTTTGTGCGATCAAAATTTGAATTTTTTATTTTTCAAAAAATTCAAAAAGTTGTTATGAAAATATTATAGGGTGTTCAGGAATTAACGTTTTTCTCCTCTTGACTTTTTTTCATATCGTGCGTTTTTCGGCTTAAAATGTTTATTTTCGTTTGTTTTTTGGAATTTTGAAAATGCTGTAACTCCAGTAATTTTTTTTTTATCACGAAAAGTCATAAGAATATTTTGTTCGTCATTTTGCGTACTACTAATAACCGTACATAGAATTTTCAAATCTTCAAAAAAAGTGGTCTCAAAAATTTTCAAAATGTGCTCACTTTTTGGATTTTCATCCAAAATAGCTGGTTAACGAACTCGTTCTCTATTTTTCGGCCATAAAAAAGTGTGCCAAAGCTCAATCAAATCTGATCATTTTTTCGAAAGTTATCGTGGCTACAGACAGACAGACAGACAGACAGACTACAGACAGACACCTTCGTAAAAATCGTTTTTTCTAGCTCAGGGGGTCTCAAAACGTGGAGAATTGGTGAAAACCGACTATGTCAAATTTTAGATAAAACCAATACCTTCTCATTAGAATGAGAGTGTAAAAATACATCCTAATATCATTAAAATCACCAAAGTTGTGAAAGTTCAAAAGAAAAAGGACCAAAATTTTCAATTTTGAATATCTCCTAAGTTCTTAAAATTTTTCAAAAATTACTTTAGAGTTTTTCTTTCAACACCTAAAAGAACCGATGCTAGAATTTTCATCAAAATTGCTAACTATAGCTGAAATTCTTCAGATGATTTGACATGGAATTTCTCAAATGGAAGATTTAAATTGGCAGTAAAAAACGAATTTTCAACAAAATAGCTAATTTTTCAAGAAAATATATTGATTTTCAAACGAAATTACGAATCTTCAACAACAAAAATTAATTTTTAACAAAAGAGTTTAACTTTTAACCAAGTAATAAAATTTTCACTCTAAAAAGGATGAATAAAAATGTAGTAGTTGATATTTCAATCAAAACAGACTTCAATTTTTAATTAAAAACAGCCGAATTCAACAAACAAAAAGAACTTTTCAACATGAGTTGAATTTTCAAATAAGAAAGATTTACCAGTCAAGAGAGACAAAAAGTTGCAAAGAAATGTTGAATTTTCAAGAAAAAAGACGAATTTTCTACTAAATAGAACGAATTTTCAACAAAATACATGAATTTTTACCATTACATTTAGAATTCAAAACGATCAATTTAAAAAAAAAAAATAAATAAAAAATGGTTAAATTTTCAGTTCAAAAAAAAATTAATTAAAAAAATAATTTCCAACAAAATACTTAATGACACTAATATAAAGCTAATTTTGCAAATGCAGAATCATTGCTATACAATTTTATATGGCAATTTAAAAAAATTAAGCACGCTCTCAAAAAAATTCCCTAACGTCTCCAGGTGTTTGCAAGTATAATAATATAATAACTTCCCTTACAATTCTAGGTTTGACAGGTTGTCCAGGTAGAGTAGACACCCTGAATTTCATGGTGGACACTCAAGACCAACAAAAATTCCCCATTCCCCGTATTCAAAAAAGAATATTTAAATTAATAAATTTAATGCGAAACAATTCTAAATTGAACCATTTAAAGCCGTAAAAATTAAACAACTTTCATTTCGCGGACTTCAAAGAGAAAAATAATTCAAATGGAATGAACTTTTTTTTTATTTTAACATTTAACTATTAAGGCTCCCGATTCGAAATTGTACAGTATTGAACAATTAAAATTTTTAATCAGAAAAATTGTAATGCTTCAATTATTAAATTTTGTACATCTTGTAGCGCTTGTCATTTAAAATAATTTAACTCTCGAAACTTCAGTCTTAGTCTTTTCGATTTTTAATGTAGTGAATTTATAATCGTTCAAGTATTAAAACGCTTTTTTTTAAATGGATAGGTACCATTTTAAACGATTCAAATTCGAACCAAACAGTTTACTATTTTCCAATATAACATTATTCAAATTTGATATTTTCTATTTAAAATTGTTCGAGTTGCTTCGAATTTGAAAAAAATTGGAATTTGATCATTTGTAAAACTTCATTTGTAAATTATTAAATTTCAATCGGTAATTGAAATGTATCCAATTTATAAAGTTTCAATTGAATTTATTCCATTGTTAACGTAAATACAAATTTTTAAAATGTCAAATTCACGAAAAAAATAGAATTACCGAAAATGTTTATTAACGGAATTGAAATTTTACGAAAATGACAGTAAACGAAACATAAAAATTCTTGAAAAGATCTAATTCCCAAAATTGTAAAATATCCGAAATTTTAAAACACGACTTTTTAAAATCCCGAAATCAGTACATTTCCAAAACAATACAAAAATTAATATCTGACATTTTGCATCTGTTAGAATACTACTTCAATTTATATACGTACAGAAAATTAAAAAAAATGAAATCTAAAATTTTTTAAATATTAAATTACCAGTTTCCTATTGTTTTGGAAATTTGAAATTTCACTCGAAATTTTAGAAATTTAAATTTCAAGAATTTTCTAGCTTTGTTAATTTGATTGAAATTTCTTATTATTGAAAGCTTCACTTAAAATTGATGAATATTAAGGTTTCAATTGTTAAAATATCCCATTTTTAATATAATTCGTAACTAAAAGGATTGATTTGGTGAAATCTTAAAGAATTCACTCCACAGTTGTTGAATTTCATACGCTATTCATTTAAAATTGTCTAGTTTATGAAATTTCAACCGAAAATTATTTTATTTTTAAGCATTTAAATGTGAAACAAAACAATTTTGTATATTTCAATGTAGAAGAATACCATTTTAAATGCTTACAATTTAAACAATAAAGCTCACTGGCAGGCTTAAATGAAACATTCAAATTGGTACATTATTACAAATCAAATTTAAAAATTAAAATATCAAATCAAACCTTTTTTCAACTAGCAAAGCTTTCAATTTGAAATGAATTAATCAAATCTAAAAGGGTTCAACTTAAAATTTTTGAATTTCAAACGCTATACATTTTAACTTATCCAAATTATCAAATTTCGGCCTAAAATTATTTAATTTTGAAGTTTATAAATTTAAATTCTTTAGCTAAGAAAAGTGACAAATTGACTTGCTGGTATGCTTCAAAAAGTATTAGAAATCTATTGTAAATTTTTAAATTTGTAACCTTTCGAATTAAACAATTAAAAATTTAGTCTTTAATATAAAAATGGTCAAATTCAAGCCTTCAAAATTAAGCAATTTTACATTTAAGCTTCAAAATTGAAGAATTTAAAACTAGAAAAGCTTAAAACCGTAAAATTTCCAATTGGAAGCGTAGCCATTTAGAGGAATTTTGTTCAGTAGTCACCCTGATTTGAAACTTTAACATACTGGAACGACGATGAAAAAGGCCTCCTGCGATTCCTCCTGTGATGCTTTTGATTTCGTTCTTCGTATAGCTTTTATGGATTTTTTTGGTTTCTTGCATGGTACTTCACTGTCTGTTTCATCCGCAGTTTTCCCTTGCCGACCTAAATTTTTGGGCCTTATCAGAGTAGGCAAAAGATATAGAACAATGGCATCTTGTGCATCTGAAACATTGTTTAAAAAGCTTGAAGTATAAACAAATGAGTCAATAAATTAAGGTTTAATCAACAGATAATTATTTTGTATTCTTTTAACTTCCTTAAAATCTTCTGAATTCTCTGAACTCCTCAAATTTCTTGAATTCTCCTAATTCTTTTAACTTCCCAGAAATCTTAACATTCTATCGATTTTCTTTAACTTTCCGAATTTATCTAAATTCCTTGCATTATTTAGAAGTCCTGGAACTCCAGAAATTAAAAAAGTTCGACAACGTCAAGGAATTCTAGGAATAAAATTCCACGAATTCAGAGAAATTCAGAAGATTTCAAGGAAGTTAAAAGAATTCCAAGGAACGCAATGTGATTTGAAAGGAATTTAGACGAATTCAACGGAATTAAAAATAACTTAATTTGTATGCTAAACCAAAGAGCATTAATTACTAAATCTGTCGGCTTTTTAGTGCGTGTGTGTACTAAAACGAGGGCCAACTCAAAAAGCAGAGTGGTTAGTTTAGATGACCAATGCCAGAGTGTCGTTTTAAACATCACTCAGGAAGATGTTCTTTTAACATATCGAATTGTATATGTACATACCAGGTAATAAGTCTTTTAATTTCTCCACAAGTGCACAGTTCACTTCTTTTTTTGGCTTTCGAGGCCCTTGTAATAATTCAACTAGTCTGGATCTAATAACAGGCCACCTTTTAAAGAAAATTTCTGACTTGCCAGGCTTCAAATGGTTAAAATCAATCTTTAGCTAAAAGAAAGACAATGATACTTTTATATTACTAGATACTTAAAAAAAACTCTATAGGCAGGGTTTCTACTGAAATCCTGGAAAAAAATTCCCTGACAATTCCATGTTTTTTCCAGGTATCACAAGATTTTTCCAGGCATAATTTTTCATAGTACGGAGTCATTCAAGTATTTCGAATTTTTTTAAACAGTCGACTCGGAATATGCACCTATACAATCTCGCGAGTTTATTATAAATAATGTTTTTTCAGTCCATGTAAATATCTAGATGTGTAAAAATAGTACTATTCATATATGTAAAATTAAATAACTGTTTTTTTCATTTTTGAAAATAACTTTATTAAAAGATATAATTTCTAATGGTAAAAGTTTCTAGGGATTTAATTAATGTGTATAATTTAGAGGGTATTGACAAATAATATTAAAAAATCTTATTTATTATGACCATCGATTAATTAAATAAATAATACTAGAAACATATAATTACCTAATCATTTCTTAAATTTGTTCCTAAAGTCCATGAATTTGAATAATAATCAAAACAAATTTTTATTTTAACTTGATAAACTTAAAATTCAGTGCATATTTAAAATGTTAATATTTTGAATGAAAGATATTTTCCAGGTGAGTAGAAACCCTGAAAAAAAGGGGAGATCAGGAGATTTTTCACGAAAATAGGAAAATATGTTCTTTTAAGTAAAATTAATGTGAATACTATATTAAATTCAATTTAAAACACTTTAAACTCATAACATTTCAAGTAAAAATATTGCGTTTTCAACAAGATAGATGAATTTTTAACGAAATAGTTAAATTTTCAACAAAAAATATTGATTTTCTGCCAAAAAAGACGACTTTTGAATTGTCAACTGAAAAAATTGAATTGTCAACTGAAAAGGATCAAACAAAAATCAACAAAAACGGAATACTTAAATTTTCAGTTAAAAAAAAAATAATTTTCAAACAAAAAAAAAACCGCGCCGCCGCTGAGTCGAATTCGGCGCGGCGGCGTATCGGCGCGCCGACGTAATCTTAAGTTTACATGGTACCGGATTTCATTCCGCCGGGTGGCTTTTGATTGGTTGCGGAAATGCCTGCGACCAATTAGGAGTTAAAGTAAACCGATGTAAATAATTATCTTATGCTGGAAATTGATCTTTTGTTTCTTCTTATTTTTATATTTTCCAAGCTGTATGTAAAAAAAAACTAAACTAGACGGTCACGCCGCACAGTGGGAAAAAAATGACTTTTTTGGTTTAAAATAACGTACAACCCAAAAATATTGACCGATTTTCACAAAAAAAATTTGACAAAAAGCTGATAAGATTTCTAAGAGAGCTGTCGTGCCTGATTTTTAAATTAAGCTTTCAATTTTTTTATAAATAAAAAAATATGACGAAAAAATGGCCATTTTTTCTATTTGACGTTCCCGGTGCTCGTCAATAACAGGAAAATTGTTGAAATCGTCTAAGTTTCATAAAGTAACATTAGTTAACGATGTTCCGATATTATATAATAAAAAAAAAACAAAATTTTATAAACAAATTATTTGTTGAAAGAATGTTTTCTGCGATTATACATAATTTTATGTTTTTTAAGTTCTATTGCAAGAAATTTGGATAAAAACAATATAATGATGAAGAAATTTCTTCTGAAGATTTTTATTGTTGATATTAAAAACAAATTTAATATATAAATGCATTAATCAGGCACAAAATAGTTAAATTTACAAACAAAATTATGAATCTTTAACTCTAATAGTGGAATTTTAAACCGTAAAGATTCATTTTCAACTAAATTGATAAACCTTTAACTGGAATAGTTGAATTTTTCAACCAAAAAGATTAATTTTCCACCAAAATAATTAATTTTCATTAAAAAAAAAGACAAATTTTCAACGACAACAAAAAAACAATTATCAGGAAAATAGTTCAGTTTTCATCCAAAGAGATGAATTAAAATTATCTATCTTCAACCAAAGAAATTAATTTTTCGCAAAAAATTTTAATTTTCAACCAAGCAGTTGAAGTTTTTAACAAGAAAGATCTATTTTCAACCAAAAATGGAATAGTCAAATTTTAAGGTAAAATAATTAATTTTCAACTGAAATAATTGAAATATCAACCAAAAAGATCGCTTTTCAACTAAAATGATAAATCTTTAACTGGAATAGTTGAATTTTCTACCAAAAAAGATTTTAATTTTAATCAAAAACAGTTGAGTTCAATAAAAAAAGACAAATTTTCAACCACAGTTGATATATAAACTAAGAAAGATTTTTCAGTCATGAGAGAAATAAAATGTCAATTAAACTCTTGAATTTTCAAGCAAAAGGAGGAATTTTCAACCAAGAAGATAAATTTTCTACCAAAAAGGACGCATTTTCAGCCAAATACATGAATTTTCAACCAAATAGATGAATTTTCAACTACATAAAGAAGATAAATCTTCAACCAAGAAAATGAATTTCCAACAAAACAAACACGAATTTTCAACTAAATAGTTAAATCCAATAATACAAAGCTACTTTTGAAAATGAAAAAACATTGTTATTTAATTTTATATTGCATTTTAAACAAAATTTAAGCACGCCCTCGAATAATATTCCCTGACTTTCGAAAAAATTGCCTGACATTTCCAGGTTTTTCCAGGTGTATACAAATTCCCTGAAAAATCCCGGTTTTTAAAAATATTTTGTTATAAATCTAGAAAATACATACCAACTCAGCACCGATCTGCGTTTGTAGGCACCTGTATTTTTTTAAAAATGCCTCAATTCCCATGCTTCCCTCATCGAACTCATGTTTGCGAACAGGACTCGTATCTTTCCAATATTCCAATAATTTTGGCGTAGGATCAACAGTATTTTTGATATAATCCAGTTTAGTTTCATCAGATGCTGTAAAAATAAAGCTTTAAATTTTAACTTTAGTTGCAGAAAAAATGTGGTAGTGTATAACTGCATGACAAAAGATTGATATTTCTCTATTGAAAAATTAAATCTATAGAAAACCTCAACCACTAACCGGTAGCTTTTCGCACAGGTGCAGTTGAATGATTTAAAATCGCTTTCGATGGCCTTCTGGATGCGATTACTCCCGCCTCTATTAACACACTCCTCCTGTACAGGAAGTGTTCGTACAATTTTCCCGAAGCATTGATCCTAGTTGATACTCCATCAGTTTTGATTGTTTTAAAGGGAACATAGTATACTTCACGTGTCTCAGTGGGAAACAAGGAAATTATATCTGAAGCTAAGTTCTGAAGTCTTTCCGCACTTATTCTGTGATAAATAAAAACAAAAATGTAAATAGTTGATTCAAACGAAGAAATATTTATTTAATGTTTACAATGAAAATAATTGCTTCAAATCAAAATACGGCTGCAAAGTAGTATCGACGTATTCACTATGGGTGCATTTATTTGTGCTCATTTTATGAGCATTTTGCTTCCTCATAAGTATCAAATAAATTTGCTTCCTCATAGAGGGATGTTTTCCCTAACAAAAGAAAAAAACGTATACTTTCAATGTTTTTCAAGCTTATGTTTCTGTCTTTCCGAAAATTTTATTTTCAGAAAATCAGAGGGCCCATCAAAATGTAAATTGATAGTAGTGTTACAATGAACAACTGTCTGACCTACGGTAGTTTTATATTTCAAATTAAAACCTCATTGAAACAATGTAACTTTTCTTAAAACTTTCTGAGTAGCTATTGATTAATCAATAATGGTCTTCGAAATTTCGCCAATAGATCAATCCACGCGTCTCGAAGACGCGAACAAATATATGATATACATTATAGTTGTATTCCCAATACTAAACAAGTTTTCCTCATGTCAACAAGATAAGCAATATATTTGTTAAATTTATAAAGCGGTATTGATAGATCATAAGAGGTCATAGAGGGTTCGTCAATAGGTCATTCGCCGTGTCTCAAAGACGCAAACAAACACTTCAGAAACAGTACTGTAGTACTCCTAATATGAACAAAGTTTTTCTCGTATAAATAGAATACACCATTTTTTTTTGAAACTTCATAAATCGGTACTGTTCGGTCATGGAAGGATCACCAATAGGTCAACCGATGAGTCTCAAGGACGCGAACAAAAACTCTACATGTAATATTGTCGTGTTTTGAATATCAAAAAAGTTTTTTTTATAAATGGAATAAACCATTTTTTTAAAACTTCATAAATCGGTACTGTTCGGTCATAAAAGGTTCACCAATAGGTCAATCGATCAGTCTCAAGGACGAAAACAAAAACTCTACATGTATTATTGTCGTGTTTTGAATATCAAAAAAGTTTTTTTCATAAATGGAATAAACCATTTTTTTGAAACTTTATAAATCGGTACTGTTCAGTCATAAAAGGTTCACCAATAGGTCAATCGATCAGTCTCAAGGACGCAAACAAAAACTCTACATGTAATATTGTCGTGTTTTGAATATCAACAAAGTTTTTTTCATATAAATAGAATAAAAAATTTTTTTGAAACTTCATAAATCGGTACTGTTCGGTCATAAAAGGTTCACCAATAGGTCAATCGATGAGTCTCAAGGACGCGAACAAAAACTCTGCATATAATATTGTCTTATTTTGAATATCAAAAAAGTTTTTTTCATATAAGCAGAATAAACCATTTTTTTGAAACTTCATAAATCGGTACTGGTGGGTTATGAAAAGTTCATCAATAGGTCAATCGATGCGTCTCAAGGACGCGAACAAATACTTGGCATGTAATATGTCGTATTTTGAATAACGAAAAAATTTTGCTCATATGAACAGAATAAACCATTTTATGAAACTTCATAAATCGGTACTGGTGGGTTATGAGAAGTTCATCAATAGGTCAATCGATGCGTCTCAAGGACGCGAACAAATACTTTATATGTGATATTGTCGTATTTCGAATAACGAAAAAATTTTGCTCATATAAACAGAACAAACCATTTTTTGAAACTTCATAAATCGGTACTAGTAGGTCATAAAAGTTTCAACAATAGGTCGACCGATGCGTTTCAGAGACGCGAACAAATAAGTTACATATCGTGTCGTTGTATTTTGAATATCAAAAAAGTTTTTCTTATATAAACGAGGTAAAATTTTTCTTTTTAAATCTCTAAACACAAAAAAAAATACTATTTCTAAATGGTCGATCTAGCTCAAAATCCTATCAGACCTGGAAATCAATTCGAGCTACACTTCTTCAAAATTTCATGATTATAGCTCTTTTACTTTTTGAGATATGGTGAACAGAAAAAATTTACACACACACACACATATACACACACACGGACATTTTTTTTAAACTTCATTTTAGAGCTCCTGGGGTCGAATTATATCAAAATATGTCAAAAAAGTATATTTGAAAATTTAGGTCATTACAAACCTCCCTCTATGAGGAAGCAATTTGTTTAACTCTCAATCGGAACATTAAACATTAAAAATAACATGTTTAAATTCTATTCAATCTATGGGCTGCATTTTTTATTAAATGTAGAGAACTCACAATCAGATTGACCATTTAAGAATCAGAAACAATTCCCGGTTATTTAAATTTTCAAATTCAAACCTTCAAAATTAAACCATTTACGATTTGAAGTATTCAAAGACGAATCTGCAATAAAATTTTAAAATCCAATGCGGAACATATTTTCTAAATTTAAAGCGTTTTAAATAGAGAATTCAATTGCACTTTCAAAGTTTGTACGTGCTCTTCGAGAAAAGTTTAGTATGCATGGAAAACTTACCCAAACTGTAAGAGTGTGTCTTCTTCTCGACGAGTAATAAAAAGAATATCTTCTTCTCTTTTGATAAGTTTATGAACTAGATTTTCTCGAATACGAGGAACTAGTATTCCACGCTTCTTATATGAGTTCAGCATGGATAAACCATCCAAATCTTGTGAAAGGAAATCTCTCAATCCCTGCACATGATATGACGTTGTAAGTTATATCATGAAATAAATTCTTATTGATTTGTATGCATTTTTCAAATTACGACAACCAAAATTATAGGCAAATTAATATTAAATTATTATGTATGTACAAATATAGAATATGACAATATTTTTGTGATTTCAAAATGATTAATACTATCAAAAATATGATCAAGGAAATAATTCCCTTTAAAAATGGGACTTGCAATACTAATAATGTGACTAAACAAAAGCGTTAGGTGTAAACATTAAAATGTATTTCTCATATAAATGTAATGTTCAATATTTACGTCCCACACTTTTATTTTTAGTCAGATTATTATTTTTTATTATTATATTATTGCAACCCCTATTTTTAGAGGGAATTAATTCGTTTATTTTTAGTACATTTAATAAGACAGGGTATCCAGCGATTCTTAGGAACAAAATTCAAGGCCTTTTCCAGCTTTTCCAGGTCAAGAAATCAAGTTTTTTCAGGTCTCCTTTTTTTTACATAAAATAATGAAATAACCGTTTGTTATACATGTAAAAAATGAGCCATTTCATTTTTTATTGCAAACAATTTTTAAAGAAAGCAGAACCATAAGTGAACAAATTCTTGATTTTTTACGTACATAAGTCGTCTTTGTGAAATCTTTTTGAATATTTCAAAATTTTTGTAAAGTCTTTGAAATCTTTGAAATCATTGTGAAATCTTTATGAATTCGTTGAAATCTTTGAAATATTTGTAAAATCTTTCTTTAATCTTTGTTTATGAAATTTTTTGTGTTCGTTTGAAATCATTGAAATCTTTTGAAATCTTCTCAAATTTTTTGAAAACTTTTGTAATCGTTTAAAATTTTGGAAATGTTTTAAAATCTGGTGTACTGTACCCTTTTTGAAATATTTGAAATTCTTGAAATATTTTTAAATCTTTAGGACATTTGTATGAAATGTTTGTGAAATCTTTCTGAAATATTTTTAAATCTGCTAAAAAAAATTTGAAATCGTTTCAAATCTTTTGAGTGTTTTGAAATCTTTAAAATCTGACGTACTGGATCCTTTTTGAAATCTTTGAAATTCTTGTTTTCTTTTGAAATCTATATATAATTTTAATGAAATATTTGATATATTTGCGAAATCTTTTGTATTCATTAAAATATTTGAAATATTTCTGAAATTTGTTGAAATCTACTACAAAAATTTGAAATAGTTTCAAATCTTTGAAATGTTTTGAAATCTTTGCAAATTCTTATGTTCTTCTAAAATCTTTGGAATATTAGTGAAATCTTTTAAAAATCGACTAGAAAATTTTGAAATCGTTTCAAATCTTTGAAATCTGGGATACTGTACCCTGTTTGAAATCTTTGAAATTCTTGAAATCTTTTGAAATCTGTACGAAATTTTTATGAAATATTTGTGAAATATTTCTGAAATCTTTCGAAATCTTCTACAAAATTTTGAAATCATTAAAAACCTTTGCAATGTTTCGCAATCTTTGAAATCTGGTGTACTATTAAATATTTTAAATTCTTGTATTCTTTTGAAATTTTTATGAAAATTAAAATATTTGAAATCTTTGTGAAATCTTGGAAATCTGGTGTACACGCCTCTTTCAAATCTTTGAAATCCTTGAAATCTTTATGAAATGTTCGAAATCTTCGTGAAATTTTTGAAATATAGTATATACGCCTTTTTAAATCTTTGAAATGCTTGACATTTTTTTAATCTTTTGAAATATATGTGAAATTTTTCTTAAATATTTGTTTGTGAAATCTTTTGTATTCGTTAAAATCATTGAATTATTTGAAATCTTTGTCAAATATTCTTAAATGTTTTGAAACGTTATAAAATCGTTTAAAATCTTTTAGAAGTCTTGAAATCTTCGAAATCTGATGTACTTTGTTCAAATCTTTGAAATCGTGTAAATCTTTTAAAAGTTTAAAAATCTTTGTGAAATTGTTGTGAAATTGTTGTGAAATTTATGAAATATGGTGTGCACGTCGTTTTTAAATCTTTGAAATCCGTGAAATCTTTTTGAAATGTTCAAAATCCTTTCAAATATTTAAAAATCTTTGAAATACTTTGAAATATTGTGTAACGTTTTAAAATCTGGTGTACACTCAAAGACTGAGTGATCAACCCCTCGTAAATTCCGTTGTATGGCCATGGCTCATTCTACTTCTGAAACCAAATTAACATCGAAATTTTCAACTAATAATTTTTATAACTTGTTACAATTATTCACAATATTAAAGTCTGTTCATTGCAATCTATAAAATAATTAGTGCAGTCTACAAAATTTCCCTTGAAATCTCTTTATTTACTCTGTAATGAACAAGAGATAAATTAAATCATGATAAAAAAAAAGATTTTAGTAGCAACATTTTTCTTCTGAACGAGATGTTTCTTTTATAATAGACTAGCAGATTTAAATTTCTCTTCGCATTTCAATAAAATAATTGTTTTGAAAGCAAACAAATAATTTAAATGCAAGGTTCTCGTGAAAAATTCAAGGATATTTCCAGGTGTTCAAGGTTTTAAAAAATTCAAGGAGAATTCCAGGTATTCAAGACCGCTAGACACCCTTTGGGAGCTTGTTTAATAAAAAATTCTCTACTATGAAACACCTTTTCATTGATACTCATATTGTTGGGGTTTTCATACTGTATAAAAATCCACCTATGAGGGGGGGGGGGAGGCTGATTTGATAGAATTTTGTATTGTCATTGCAAATACATATGTATGAAAAGTTTTGCAGCGATTGGATATGTGGAAGTGCATAAAAATTGAAATACAAGATTTGACCCTAACAAACCCACACAGCGAGTGAAACAAAAGTTTGTAAAAACACAAAAACTTACAGTGATGTCTGTCGATGAAATCGTTTTCGGAATATTATTTTGTACTTGATTGACATTTCTATTTGAATTTGTTCCAGAGAGATCATTTAGGAGGCAAGTTTCTGTTCTATCTGTTAAATCAGAATTACATCCTGGAAAAATATGTTTAGGTTGAAAATACTGATGGATAAATATAGTCGAATTTTATTGTAACACGTAAAACTGTATTTATAAAACAAACCTTTTATAGAATCAGGAGATGAATATGACTGCTTGTTGCTTAACTAAAAAATATATGAAAAGAAATTATTTTATGAAAGTTTAACAAATATGAAATAAAACCGATAAAACACGGAATTAAAGAAGTGAAGAAACTGAAAGAAATAAGCTGTCTAAAAATTACATATAAAAAAACAAAGAGCAAAAATGAAAAATAGCAAGGTGGCGTTACTGAAGTTGTACTTACTTGACACCTTTGGATCAAGTAAACTTTGCGTTCTGCTGCAAAACTGCAAAAAAAATTCAATTAAAATCGGTGGACTGAAATTGCGAAATTAAATCGTCAATCAACAATTTTGCTTGAACGCAATTCAATTACAACATGATAAGTTGCATTCAACGTCCAGTTATTGAACTGCAATTAAAAAATTTCAGGTTTGCCACTGAAATACCAGAAAAAAATGTCCGGGTTGTAAAAAATGTTTCCCAGTCATTAGAACTTAAATATCCTAGCTCTTAGAGTTAAGATTTTTTTAAATTTAAGTAATGACAGCTAAACTGCAAATTAAAGCAATTAAAGTGCAACTCTTCTGAATTCTAATTCAAATTTTAAAATCGGAATGATTTTAAATTTATGGCTTTGGAAATAAAATATCGTTTTAAAATTAGATAGGTATTCAAAACTGCATAACCTTTAACTTTAAAATTATATGAATTATGTTACTTAACAGAATGTGCTTTTTAGTTGAATAGTGAGTGAAACCCCAAACAAAAACTGAATACAAGAAACCGTAAGTAGACATATTTTTTATTCATTATTTACGTTTGTATACTTTCTAATCTGTATAATGCGAATATTTCTAAATAATATAAGTCCCAGGACAGAGTTAAAAAATCATCTTTTGGGTTGAAATATTTTGCTGAAAATTCATTTTTCTAAAGATTCATCATTTTAGTTGAAAATTCATCTCTTTACTTGGGAATGTAACTATTTTGTTGAGAATTCTTTTTTTTTGGTAAAAAAATAATTTTTTTTAACTAATATTGTAACTATTCCATGTTTGGTTTATAATTGATATTTTTTATTAACAATTGATCTTTTCTGGTTGAAAATTCATGTATTTTGTTAAAAATTCGCATTTTTTTGGTTGAGAATTAATTTTGTTAAAAATTCATATTTTTGATTTAAATTAAACTATTTGGTTAAAAATTAAACTATTTTCATGAGAATTTGACTTTTTGGTGGAAAATGAACTTTTTTGTTAAAAAATCATATTTTCGAGATGAAAATTCAACTTTTTTGTAGATAATTCTTTCTTTTGGTTTTAAAATTCAACAATTTTGTTGAAATTTGATGTACTTTGTTGAAAATATGTGTTTTTTTTTGCTAGAAAATTGATCTTTTTGCTAGAAAATTCATCTTTTTGGTTGAAAATTTAACTTTTTTGTTAAAAATTTGTTTTTGTGTTGTTAAACATGTATTTTTTATCTGAAAAATTCAATATTCTATTTTTGGTTAGAAATTCATGTATTTTGTTGAAAATGAAATATATATTTCGACTTAAAATCTTACGAATTTAAAGTGTTTCATATTGCATCCAATATTGTATTTACATTAACTTTATTTGAAAGAATGTTTTCCTGCATTATTACCCTATTTTGGTAAAAAATCACTTTCTGTTCTATGTTTTTATACAGTTATTGGGCTACATTACTTTTCCGGGAGGGGGGGGGGGGGATTGTCTAAAATTGATAACGTAGTTTATGGACAGCCCCTTATATACAATACCCTTTTTTCATAAGAAAACAGTCATTACATTCCAATGGAATTACTTCCATGCGGTTACTGCTGCCTAACGCAGGAGACTTATTTAAAATATAGTTACTGTCTTTAAAAAACAAGGATACAATTTCTTTCGATTTATTATCTTACAACTATCAAAACAATTTATTTTGTTTAATTAGGCGAATAAACACTCGCAGAAATCAACCAAAGCTATGGAATTTAAAACCAAAGCAACAAATTCCGAAGGTCGTGTTGCAGAAGTTAACAAATTACAATGCAACACATAGCAGCGCTATGTGTTATTCTAAGATATTTTTGTTTTTCTACAAACTTCTTTCTGTTGAAGGTTGGAAGAGAAGAATCAACATACAAAAATTTTATGAAACCACTTTGTTGCTTTAACAAATTTTCTTTAATAATAATGTGTTTATACTCATTATAATTAATTATTTATTTAAAATAAAAAATATCGATAATATCGATCTTTTTTATCCAATATATCGATTTTTTCGATATTTAGTTTCCGATTTATCGATATTTAAAATATTGATTTTTTTTCGATACCCCATCACTACCTGAGTTTGTAACAACGTGGATAAAGTTGGGTGTGCAGTGTGCACACAAGGGTTAATAATAATTTTTGGAATTCGTCAATTAAAATTTATTTAATTTATCACTGTTGTCTAATGATGAATATGCGAATTTGAAAATTAAAAAAATATATACAGCTTTAAACCAAAATTTACAATGATTTAACTATTAAAGATTTATATTCGAATGAGTACAATTTTGAAGGAATGCATTTTTTAATGTTTCAATTTGGAAATCATAATTTGTAACAGGTTTAGAATTCTCCATTCATAAAGTTTTCCACAATCAATCGTTATTCAATTTCGAATATTACAGTTTAATTTTTAAAATATTTTTAAATTTGTGTTTGCTTTATTTCTTTGTTCAAGTCTTTAAAGCTGTATTTAAAATTTTCAATTTGAAAATTATCGATTCGAAATTAAAACTGAAAAATTTTTTAAGGCACAGAACTTTCGAATTACGCATTCTAAACTGAATGTTTTCAAACTTGAAAATGTTACAAATTGAACTTTTTGAATTCAAAAGAACTTCAATTCAAACTCATTAAAAATTGCATCATTTCATGTGATATTAAATATGTACTGACTATTAGAATTGGAGAGGTGAACATTTTTTATTGAAGAATTTTAATTTTGATATCTTTGAAAGTAAACAATAATTAAAAATTTGAAAATATTATTCTTACAAATTGAACATTTCAAACTCAAAGTCACAAAAATTATAAATCTGACGCTGAACATTAAGAATTTCAAAAGAATTTGACAGAAAACTTAATAATATAATTTCATCTAATATCAAGTGAATCGAACTAATTCCAGTATCTTTGATCCAACTATGCCCTTCATCTACAATTAATGAAACAGATCATCTTACCCGTGCCTATTTCCTCCACCTTCTTCTTCGCAAGGAGACATTTTTGAAATTTCTTTCAATAATTGTACAATATCCTCTAAGTGTTTCACACTTTCTCGATCAGGTATTGAAACTTCGTTTAATCGAAGAAATATCTAGAATGGAAATAAAATACTATAAAATACTACTATGATTTTTAGGAAACTGAAAAAACTTTTCTTTTTTTTCAGATATACTTACACGAACTCTTAAATCACTCATTACAATTAGGCGTTTCTCAAGCCTTACAAAATCATCTTCCCAGTAACTCCACATTATGCTTTTTGTACCAATATTCGTTTCCCATTCCTTAAATTGTGACTTAATGGATTGGTGATTATCTACAATGAAACGATAAGCTGTTTCAGCTTGTAATATTTTTGACTTCTCGTTGCAAAATTCTGCCGAAATATCAGACATTTCGGACTCGAATTTAGTAGTTGTTTCATCGTCAGGTTCGATTTTTACAGTGAAGAATGATGGCTGCTGAATATCAGAAAGGATACTATCTGGCATTTGTAATCTTTCATCAAGAAGTACTTCGTGTATTTTATCTATCTCAGAAGCTTCGGGAGCATTAGGTAATTCAGTCTTAATTTCAACATTTTCAACTTCTACTTCAGTATTCATCATTTCTTCCATCTCATAACGTCTACAGATCTCATCAATTTCAGACTGAGAAGGTTGTTTAAGTTTTACTAATTATATGACGACTTCTCAGTACAATGTTCATTCCAGAAACTATATTTTCCTAGAAAATCAATCTTTTTTTCTATAAAAAATAAAAAAATTATTTCAGATAGAGTTGAGGAATTTTACTGTAAAATTTCAATCTTAAATGTTAAATAAAATATTCGTGGAAAGTGAAATTGGCGAAAGTAGTGCATGATGCGCAGAAACTTTCTAGGCAGCGCATGGATTATGGCTGCGCAGTAGGGTGGTCCAAAAACGCATTGGGATTTTTTTTCACGAATTTTCATGCATATCATCCCAAATTTGTTCGAATCAACACAAAAATAAATTCTTTTTTTAAAAATAAAAATGATATTTAGATTAGAGGTGCATCGAGTCGAAACTCGATATTTCTCTTCACAGTTAGATATAGAATACAAATGAATAATGAATTTGTAAATATCACCCCCCCCCCCTTAAGTCTATTTTATAGGCTACCAAAAAAACCCCACAGATGAAAAATCGGGTTGTACGAGTTTCTGGCGCTAATTCCGATTTTATTGCGGGTTTTTTTTTTTAAATAAAAATTATTTCTAATATACAAAATACTACTTTCTGCTGATAATTAGATGTTTAGGTGAATTGTTTAAACAACTTTTTTAAATCAATTTTCTCTTAGAATAGAGTTAGAAGGTCGCGGGTTTTCAAAAATTTTCAAATTGTTTTAAACTTTTCAGTTAGACCGAGGTACAAAAACGGAACTCCAGCTATTTAAAAAGTAATAACAATAATATCTATGTGTTGCTGTATGAAATTTGTAGGCTTTGTCAGTAATATGATTTTCTATATAATATTCATAGTCTCGGGTTTATGGGTCGAAAATTCTCGGGCACGTTGTCAAGAGAACGTTTTTCCGAGTTCCTTTGGAAAAACATTCTACGCAGGATTTTGCACCTATAAAATTACCCATCGCAGAGTAAGTAGTGTTTAGTATGTATTTTAACGTCATTGTACGGTTTTTTGGAAAATTTGCCGCCTAAAGTTTTCACGGGTTTTGTTTCTGTGAATTGTCGCTTTCCTAATAGGGGTACATGAATGGACCCCTTTTTAGGGTACAAGAGCGGACTACTGTAAATATCTTCGTGTAATTCTAGAATGCCGCGAAAAAAAATAGCGGTTAATAGTCGAAAAACAGCGAAGCAGTCTCGGAATGCTGTTAACACGCAGAAGACAGTCTAGGATGTTTTGGCCGCCAAATGTGGGTTAAAAGAAGCATCCACGTTGTGCAACGTCTCGAAGACCACCCTCAAGCGCCATGTCGATGTGAATAAAACTTCCGAAAAAGATGCAAGAAGATAAATTGTTCTAAATGTAAATTTTGGGCTCGAGTTTTGTGTTCTGGTGTCGAAAGTGAATAATATATTTGCAAATTTTGTTTATAGATGTAATTTTGAGTTGTTTATATTTTTCTGACTCGGTGGTCCGTTTATATACCCTGATCCATTTATGTACCCCAAAGTGGGATTTTGCAAAAAGTTGGATAAAATAAACATATTTCCGAAATTTTGTAGTAAAGAAAAAAAATAGGATTATATATTAAGGTGCTTTAAATTATTTAAAAGTACATTCACTTGATACAAGAAGGAAAATGGTTAAGGGGCATCGTTTATGTATCTTTTACTCTATTTATAATAATATTCTCTTAGAATGATGCTAGACAGTTGTATTTTTTTCTAAAACTGTCCACTTTTTGTCCACTCTCCACTTAGAGTGAGGTAACAATTATTGTAATTTAGAAAACATAATTTTTTAAACAAATTATTGTTTATAACTATATTCTAAATTATTGCTAGATAGTTGCAGTTTTTCTGAAATTGTAACGTTTCTGTGAAATTTTCACATAGTGAGGTTATATGTAATGCAAGTCAACGAACATAATTGTTTAAACAAACTATTATTGTTTATAACTACCTTCTCTTAGGTAGAGAACAGTTTAAAGAAAAAGACAGGAATATCAAAATGGGAGAAGGAAATGTAAATGAGGGCATGGAAATAATGGTAGGAGAAATAAAAGGAGTATTAGAGTGCACAAGCAAAAAAGAAGTTAGTGAAGGAGTGGATACAAGTTGATGGGATGAGAATTGTAAACAGAAGAAAAAGGAAGTGAAAAAGGAATTAAGAAAATGGAGAAAAGGGACAAATAGTGGAGAAGAATATAGGAGAAAAAAGTAGTATACTGAGTTGTGTGATCAAAAAAAAGAGGAAAATAAAAGGTTTGAAGAAGAAGCGGAGAAGGCTATGACGGAAGAAGAGGTTTGGAAGATGGTAAATAGAGAGAGAAGAAGAAGGAAAAGAGTAAACCAGGATATTGAGATGGTAGAATGGAAAAAATATTTCATGGAATTACTAGGATGGGTAGAGAGTAAAGTTAGGAAAGGAGGAAAAGATGGTGGGGAAACAGATGAGGAGGAGGACATTACAAGGGAAGAAATAGTCAAGGTATTAGGGATGATGAAAGATGGAAAGACACCTGGTATGGATGAGATTCCAAATGAAGTATGGAAATATGGGGGACAGAATTAAAGGAATGGGCATGGATAATGTGCAATAGAGTATGGAGAGGAGAGGGGTGGCCAGAGTTATGGAAAGAGGGAGTAATGATACCAATAGTGAAGAAAGGCATAGGGGAGGAGGTTAAAGATTATAGAGGAGTGACACTAATGCCAACACTGTATAAAGTATATGTGACTGTTTTATCGGAGAGGTTAAAACAAGAAGTTGTGGAGAAAAAGATAGAGCCACCGAATCAAACAGGGTTTAGAAAAGGGATGGGGGTGATGGACAATATATATGTTCTGAACTATTTAGTAAATAAGAGGATTAAAAGGGAAAAAGGGGCAATGATAGCAATGTTCGTGGACTTAAACGCGGCGTTTGACTCATTAGACCGAGGCGAGATAGAAAAAGTTATGATGAAAAAGGGGATACAAGAGGGATCAATAAAGAGAGTTAATATATTAATATCAGATTTGGAAGAAGAAATGAAGAGAAAAGAGTGGGGAGGAGTTAGGATAGGGAACGAAAAGATGAATGGCTAGAGATATAGAAGACGGGACTGGAGTCAACTATGAAGAAGTGGAAAAAAGGGAGAGGGAAAGAAAATTAATAGAAAGATGGGGGATGACTGAGGAATCAAAATATAATAAATGGTATACGATGATGAAAAAGGAAGGAGTACCAAAGTATTTAGAAAAGGGATAGCAAGATTTAAATTGGGAAACGAGGTAAGGGCAGGTATGTACTGGGAAAATAAAGAGAACAGGAAGTGCAGAATCTGTGAATGGAAAGAGGAAACATGGGAGCATGTATGGGAAGGATCTGGAGAGGAATGGAAGATAAAGGAAGCTGGCAAGAGAATGTGGTAAAGATTCTAGGGGAGGATGATTTGGGGGAAGAGTGGATGCAAAAAAATGGCAAAATGGAGGTACAAGAGAAGTGAAAAAAAAGGAAACGGAAGTCGCTTAAATTAGAAGCGTAAAGATTTGTAAGTAATGCTTATGTAATAGCATAAGTAAATTAAGATGCGTTTGCGTTATAGCTCTCTCTCTCTCTCGCTCACTCGTTCGCTAAAACGTCCCAAATTGCGCTATCGTCAAAAAATAGAAATAAGGATATAGATATAAGATTTTCTGTAAATAGATGTAAATAACTGTAAATAGTAAGGATAAGGTTTTATAAAACATGTAGAAGGAAGTGTTGTAAGAAATGGAAGTCATGTAAACCCTTAGGGGACACATTATGAATAAAGAAGAACTACCATCTCTTAGATAATTATTGTTAGAAAATTGTGGTTTTTTCCTGAAAATTTTTACTTTGCTTTCGCTTTTTAGTTAGAAACAAATAATAAATAAACATTAGAGAAAATCATTTTTTAAACAATCTCTTTATTTTTTGTGAATATATTTTTTGAAATAAAAAAGATATTTGAAACATTCTGCAAATTTTCTATATTGATGATATTAAATGTAAATTTTCCTTAAAGTAGTTAATGAGAGCCTTTTTGTTTAAATTAATGTTAGTATTAATATTTACTATTTGTTCCTAACTAAAAAGTAAAATAAAAGATGAAAATTAGAGAAAACCCCTAAACATTCTAGCATTACTCTAAGAGAAGACAGTTGTAAAGAATAATAAACTGTTTAAACAATTATGTTTGTTAACTTGCATTTATTATTATGTAACTAAGTAAAAAGTAGACAAAAAGTGAAAAATGCCAACAAAAAACTGCAAATATCTACCATTACTACAGGAGAAGATAGTTATAAATAATAACAATTTGTTTAAAAAATTATTTTTGTTAAATTTCATTAATTGTTACCTCGTTCTAAGTAAAAAGTGGACAAAAAGTTGAATATTTCAGAAAAAACTTTCAAACTCAATTCTAATAGAAAATTGTTATAAACAATAATAAATTGTTTGAAAAATTTATTTGAACGTAAAATTATCAATAGAAAGTAATACCTTGTGTATTATAAACAACACGTATTTTAAAAACCGCAAAAAATCATAATTAGCGCCAAAACCTCGCAAACGGCAAAACCCAATTTTTCACTTATGGGTTTTTTTGGGACCCTGTAAAACAGACTTATGGGGTTTATATTTAAAAAGCAATTTTTGATTCGTATTCTATGGCTAAATGTAAAGAGAAACGTTTAGTTTCAACTCGATTCCCCTAATGTTAACGAGTCTGAATAAAATTTACAAAAACATCTTTCTTTTTCTTATGGGAAATACGTGTGAAACTTCATGGGGCTTGTGGAACGTCTAAATATCATTTTAAAAAATTCATTTTGTTATGGATTCGAAAAAATTTAGGGGCGATATGCATGAAACTTCAAATAACAAAATGTTACCGCCCACAATGGTCTGGAATAGGAATTTACTGTTTATAATCACCCACAGGCAGTATTTCTTAACCGATTTAGAATTTTTTTTTTAGAAATGCTCAGCATTGAATTTTGAAGACATATGTAAACAAATAAAGTGACAAAATTGGCCATTTCAGCTTTTTAAATTTTTATCTGAAGAAAAGATACAGAAAGAAACTCACTATTAGCTGAAATTATTGCATCTACACTCATAGAACAGAAATGATTATAATAATACTAAACTTAATTATTATAAACAATTTTTATAGAAAAAATTGTATTAAAAAAAATGCTAACTGTTAAGATTTTTCATAAGAGTCATAAATTGTTGTTAATAATGTTAACTTATGCTAATTTTTCGTTACAAATTATGACACTTTTGAATAATCTTAGCAACTACCGTGAAAACAAATTTTCTATGATAAAAAAGCACTAGCGAGAATTTGTTTATAAAAATTGTTTATAATGATTAAGTTAAATATTATTAGAATTATTTCTATTCTTTGAATGCAGGTGCAATAATTCCGGCTGAAAGTGTGTTTCTTTCTATATTTTTTCTTGACATAAAAATTTACATAACTGGAATGACCAATTTTGTCACTTTACTTGTTTATATATTGTTTCTCTGTAAAAAAATTAACATATCACAAACCATAGATCTCTGAAAAAATTAATTCTGAGCATTAAAATAAAAACTTTGGAATCGGTTGAGAAATACGACCTGTGGGCGATTATGAACAGTAAATTACTAATACATACCACTGTGCCCTAATGCGCAATAGACTAGTATGAAAATTTAAATAATTAAATAACGTATGTATTAAAATAAAGAGTTTTTAAACTTATAAATCCAGTTTTAAATTAAATTATGTTACTAATTTTTCATTTTTTCTCCAAAACGATACATTTCAACAAATGATATATTCCATTTTTATATAATTCAAATTTAGAATTCTTTAATTTGTAATAGACCTTTTCATCTTGACCATAGACATATAGTAACTTTAACATGTAAGTGCCGTCAATTCTAGGGTCCCTAAAGTCAAAATTGGTCAAGATGAAAAGATCTATTCTTTAATATATTTGTAATATGTACTCTAAATTTTCACATGCGATATATATATATTAATTTTTAAAGCCCTTAGTTTGGAATTCTTCCATGTCGAAGGTTTAAAGCTAGTTGTTGAATTTTTTGAAAGCCTTGAAATATATATTGGTACTTTTTTCAATTCCAACTTGAAAATAATTTCAATTTTACGTGACTTAACTTCAGATTGTTCATTTTGTGCGCGCTTGATCTTTTGCTTCAAATATCATTGAGTTAATATCATCTAAGGCTGGAATGTTGAAATTTTTAATTTATGAATTTTCTAATTTCAAATATTGTTAATTTTAAAAGTCTAAATTAAATATATCTGAATTTTGAATGCTACATTCTTGAAATATCTGATAATTTTTAAATCCTGGAATTTGCAATTATTTCAATTTAAAGTTATTAAATTAACAATCGTTTCATTTGAAATACTTCAACATGCAGTCGTTGCATTCTAAATGTAAAATTGTACAGTATTTTAGGTGGGAATTTGACATTTTTAATTTTTACCTTAAGCTAATATTTAAAATTCTTCTGGTAATTTTTGAACAAAAAAATGGTGAATTTCAAACTAAGTATTAAATTCATAAGTTTTATTATTAGTAATTTTATATGTATAGAAAAATAGAATAATTGTTTACATTTCTGGAAATTACAATATTTCATATTTGTAACTTTTTTGGTAAGATTATTATAAAATCAGAATAGACTTAATAGAATTAACTTTCATTAATTTAAGATACTAGATCTATACTTCTCCCAAATATATTTTTTAAAGAAAGAACATTTTAAATGTAGGTACTCACATTTGTAAACTTGAAATTGCATTACTTTTGTTCGATTATTAAACACTTGGCGATTGGCAAATTTGGCAGTAGGTACATCCTGGCACAGAATACATTACTATAAAATATAATTTAAACACTCAAATTTTATTCTAATACAAAGAACTGTAAGATTATTAAGCCTTTTAAGCGCAGGAAAATATAACATAACCTATGAAGTTTTATGTTTTAAACGTTTTAAACAATATTAAAAAGACGAAAAAAATTTATTTCAAGTGTCACACATTATTTTAGACTATATAAAGTTTACCAGTTATTTTTCATTATTTATTTCAACTCGGGTTAATAAACTTCAAATCAAAACGGCCAAACTTTTCTTGGCTGCCTTGGACGTCTTGTCTTGGATCCTCTCAAAAACATTAAAAACAAATTACGAAAAGTGCGGTTATGTTAGTCAAAAAACCATTCGACTCTCGACCCACTCGACGAATTTATTAAAATGAAAATAGATCAAAATCTCTGTGAAATACTGAAAATATATTTACTTTTTACTATACATTGAATTCATTTTAAATAAATAAATTTAATAAATAATAATAAATTTTAAATTTATTTCCTTATAAATTAAAATTGAAAGGTGCATTGATATCGTGAGAGTGGGGCGTACTCGGTTCGGCCCATGTGTGGACTGTGAGTACTGTGACTGTGGTCAAATTCATAGGAGCAAGTGAGAAAGGAAAACAGTCTGTTTCCCTTTCTCTCATCTTGAACATCCTAAAATGGCGACTATTTAGGTATTTCGGGCTGGGTGGGGGAAATTCAAGATGTCTGTACACTGTGGGCCAAAAAATAATACCAATTACATGGGACGAAAATGTAATTTTTCAATTAATATTTAAAAAAAAGATTTTCCACCATAAGTCTATTTAAATGTATTGTTTTTAATTTTTTTGAAGCTATATAATTGGATAATACAATCGCTAATTTTTTTTGGCCAAGTTTTGATTATTTAAGTAAATAGCAAATTTGAGCGCGCTAGAGACGCGTGTCTTTCGGATCTCGCGCTTCGCGCTTGATTATATATTCTTTGCATTCGGAACGCTTGAATGAAAAAACTTTAGCAAAAAGTTATCTTTAAAATCCAAGTTTTTTATGCATCTTCATATTCTGAATTTTCTACGTAATTAATTAATTACTTGGAGATTAAATTGCTCAAAGCACTGTAGGCTTTGAGGTAAATATTCTCAAAATATGAATTTTAGATTTTTTAATAGTATTTTCCATAAATAAACTAAAAATGATAAGTCCTATTAAAAAATGGTTATGAGAAATTTTATAGACCTTTTCAAAATCTAGAATTGCTTTTCAAAACTTTTTCCTGTATTTCGCGCCGTTCGGTCCAAAATTTGATTTTGTGTTTTTTAAAATGGTATTTTCGATAAATAAAATAAAAATATCAAGTCCTATAAAAAAATGGTTAATGGAAAAATGATAGGTCTTTTAGAAATCTACAAGTCATCTATTAAACTTTTTCACATATCTGTCATTTGGCTTAAAATTATAGAATTTTCGACGTATTAATTTTCGATGCATAAAATCAAAAAGACAAGTTATATCAAAAAACGGTTGAGGAAAAACTGGTAGATATTTTGAAAAGCTTCAATTCTTTTCTACAACTTTTTTTACTTATCTGTCGTCGTTTAGCATAAAATTGGAATATTCGATTTTTGCATAGTATTTTCGTTGGATAAAACCATAACCGTCTGGTCAAGAAATGGTGGTTAACAAATTTGTTCTTTGTATTAGACCTCAAAAAGGAGTGTCAAAGCTCGATTTGATCCTTCCATGTTTTCGAGATTTATCGTGTTTACGGACGCACGGACGGACGGACAGACATACATACAGATAAGACATATGGACAAACTTGATTTTCGGCATCAGACGGTCTCAAAACCTGGAGATCTGTTGAAAAACTGAGGTGTGAAATTTCGAACGATTCTAATTCTTTCTGAATTATAAAATTATAAATGATGAGGATGCAATAACGTTTCGTCCTATCCAATTGGTATTTATTGCTTATTCGACCCTCGGCGTGCAGACATCTTTCTAGGAGACGTCACAACTTGAAATACCTACAAAAAATCAAAAATATTACTAGATTCCACTAGTACTTTTCTGGTAATGTACTTTTTGTTGTACCAGAGATGGTTGTACCAGTTGTTGCGATCATTTTTGCTCGTTGAACACAGTGAAAACAATATTCTTTACTTTTTAAACAATTGTGGCAAGTTATCAAAAAAAAATTTCAAAGTGAAAATTAATTTCAATGAAAGAGGAAGTAAGGGAGTGTGTATGCTTTGAATGTACTGCTTATGTAAAAGTGATAGTCGTACCAAAGGATACAAGGTACATAACCTCTTCTACTTCATATATTTCCCGAAACCTTGTTTACAATACATAAGTGGTCGTATTAGCAAAGAAGGCATTAAGAAACATTTTGAAGAATGTAATAATAATTGCCTGAAATGTAAAACCTCTCAATTTCGGCTCCTTTAAATTTAACCATGATCCATCATCAATTTGTGGGTCGATGTCCCTTCCTTTTTCTATTATTATTTTTTATACCATTAAGGGGATTAAGGGCATGCTCTACGGTGACCACGTGACCAAACCAGTCCTCTGTTATGAAATTTTTTTTTGGTGTTCACCATGTCCAAACGCAATGATATATCGCTCTCAAAATTTGGAATATAGGAAATGGGACAATAAATTGCGTTTGTATATTTAGTTTGAGTAATAATTTTGAAAAAAATTATTCATGTAAAAAATAGATGTGTAATATTATTTTCATTTTTTTTGTTGCTCACTACGTCCACAGGGATTGAGATATCGTGTTTAGAATTTGAGCGATTAAATAAAAAGCACTAAAGAACGTTTGTATACATCAATATGTTTATAATTTCACAGAAATTTTATTTATAAATTAATAAAATAGGATATTACCACTCGAGTCGAGCACTTTGCAGGTAATGTTTGGTTTGATGCATTTCAGATTTTTTGATTCGCGTATGTTGATAACTGACACAAATTTTGGACTAAAAATCGTCTTAACATTTTAAATAATCAATATAAACAATAACATTTGCACATTTGTTGCAAATCAAAAAATAAGTATCTGCACACACGTAACCTGTCATTATTTTTGGAGCATTTTTAGCAATTGAGGATCCGAATGCAATAAGGGGACGAGCGCTCGAAAACGCGAAAAAGTATTGTCCAAACGTCTTATGATATCCAAATTTTTAAGTTGAAAAAATTCAATTAAAGAAAATATGGGCTTGTAGAATGGCAAGATGGAACTTTTTTCTATTTGAAGTTTTTCTTTCCGATATATATTTTTAATAATATAATTGAAAAAGGGATGAAAACATTTCGCCAAATTCAGTTATTTTTGAAAACATAAATCGTCTCCACTCAGACAAATATAATTGAAACTATTTGAAATTTGGTACACATGCGCATTATACCCTAGCGATGCCTACAAAATAAATAAAAAAGTTAAAAATACCAATTGTTTAATAATAATTAATTGCAAATGGAGACCTGACGGTAAGCACGTTTTTTTAGCTTCGGCGAAGAAAAGTATCGAGGGAACTTTAGAGTTGAAACAACTTCCAGTGAGACATTTGTTCCTTACTATTGGAGGAAGATTTCTGGAAATTTCTAGATCGATTCATTGAAAATTGGCGGAAATATCCATTATGTAAGAAAGCACGCGACGTCGTCTACCCCAATTAATAGAAAATTGACTGCTTTATATTTTTTTTATACATTTCGTTGTTTTCAGTGAATTATAAAATAACTGAAAAGAGGAAAATTTGTGCTTCGCAAGTTGTTCATTCCTCAATTATAAAACACATTGTTACAATTGTTTGTCATCATTTCTGATCATTTATCATACATTTTTTGAAACATTTTCACACAGGAACATTAAAATTAGATACTCTCTTTATTATTTCTAAACCCTTTTATGCTATATCACAAATATAATCACCTTTTCTTTCCAGATTATTACTTATCGGGGATTTTACTATTTTCTAAAATCTATATAATTATATATTTCGGTGTAGTTTTTCGGATGAGTAAATTCAACAATTTGTCATACATTTTCTTTACCGTTTTATCACAGGAAAATTAATATTATATACACATTTTATTATTGCTAAATCTGTTTTATGTTACATCAAAAATGTTATCACTTTTTTGTTAACAGATTATCTATTATGATTTCTACTGCTTTGTAAAATATATATAATTATATACTTTGGTGTAGTTCTTTGACTGAAAAAGCTAAGCGATCTAAGTTTCAAACATTACTCACATTTTTTCTTTGATTTTTTATCAAATTATCGTAAAATGGACGAGATTTTGAACTTAGATAACTCAATAGTTTTTGAACCTCTTTTAATTTTTGTTGAGTTATTCCAACAACTCCAGCCGACGGAGCACTTTCCAGGGAATCGAAACAATCAATGTTTGTTGCTGAAACGCCAAAAACTCACAAAACCGATTTTTCACTTATGAGGATTTTTTGAAGCATAATAAAACAGGTTTATGATGATCAAGCTCTAAAAGTAAATTTTTATTTAAACTCTATAACTAATCATGAAGAGAAATGTTGAAGGGCAACTCGACATCCCTAATATTGATGATTCCGTCCAAAAATTCACAAGAACATATTTTTTCTTATAAGATATACAATTTAAACTTGATGGGGTTTACGGAACTTCTAAATATATTTAAATATCTAAATTCACTGAAAACAGCGAAATGTCCAAAAATATAAAGCAGTCGATTTTCTATTAATTGGGGGACAGGGCAGGTTTTTTTAATGTTTAATTTTTAAAAGACGAGTCCTTAATAGGAGAATGTAAAGGCGAGCGTACTAACGTTGAGAAGTGCTTGAATCTGCTAACGATGCAATCGTAGACGACATCACGTGCTTTCTTACAAAATGGATATTTCCGCCAATTTTCAATAAATCGATCTAAACATTTCCAGAAATCTTCCTCCAATAGTAAGGAACAAACGTCTCACTGGAAGTTGTTGTCTCCATTTGCAACTAATTATTATTAAACAATTGGCATTTTTAACTTTTTTCTTCATTTTATAGGCATCGCTAGGATATAATGCGTATGTGTGCCAAATTTCAAATAGTTTCAATAGTATTTGTCTGAGTGGAGACGATTTATGTTTTAAAAAATAATTGAATTTGGCGAAATTTTTTCATCGCTTTTTCAATTATATTATTAAAAATATATATCGGAAAGAAAAACTTTAAATAGACAAAAGTTCCGTCTTGTCATTCTCCACAAGCCCATATTTTTTTTAATTTAAGTTTTTTAACTTTAAAATTTGGATATCATAAGACGTTTGGACAATAATTTTTCGCGTTTTCGAGCGCTCGTCCCCTTATTGCATCCGGACCCTCAATTTCTAGCGGAGAAAAAAAGAAACTTTCGACGTCGGTAAAGTAGAGATCACATGACCAAGCTCGGTTATGAAATTTTACACATTATTTTTTACATGGATAATTTTTTTCAAAATTTTTTTCATTGCGTTTGGACATGGTGAACACCAAAAAAAATTTCATAACCAAGGACTGGTTTGGTTACGTGATCACCGAAGAGCATGCCCTTAAGCCATTTCCCTTTCGGGGTAGGCGTGACTTGCTCGGTTGGAAAATAGTAGTGTGTATATGGGTATATAGGTATAGAGTAGATAGGGATAAGTTAAATACCCTATTAACACCGAATGTTGCCTCAATATTGCATCGGTGTTGCCTGAAACATCTGAAACATTGCACGAAACATCGATGCAACATTGATGCAAGAAATCGATGGCCGCTTTTTGAAACATTCGGCCGATAGATTTGAAGCTCGTAGTACGCAAACCGATGGGTAGGTGTCGCTGCTCGACAAGGTCTAATAGAGTGGTGCGGTGGAAATCTGCATTACCGGTTGAGTACAGTGCAGGGAGTTTTGCATAACCAGTTCTCGCAAAATCAATAGATGGCGCTACCTACCATCTTTTGTGATGATCGCACCTGTGCGCTCATCTTTTTATCGGAGAGCGAACA